>JAYJMB010043077.1:0-11838 GCA_036873735.1 Pouteria campechiana
GAGAGAGAGAGAGAGAGAGAGAGAGAGAGAGAGAGAGAGAGAGAGAGAGAGAGAGAGAGAGAGAGAGAGAGGATTTTAGCTGGGGAGAGAATAAATCAGGACCGTTAAAACTAAAAGAAGCTGAAATGTAAAGAGAATGCAAGATTGTTGGATTATAGATAGAATGACCGTTGGGTAAAACAGAAAATCACCAGTTGCGTAGGCAATGGAAAGGCGAAGGAAATGAGTCTTTTCCGGCTGCTCTGCTCACTCCATGCCAACCATTCATGGATCTCATGCGTATTCATCATTCCTTACCGTGAATAAGCAGCCAAAAATAAGAGTTTACTACACATCTTTTCAAATATCATTTTGGTAAGCATAGACATCGTGAGCCATTGTATTCTGCGGCGGGCGGGTCGTTTTCAAAACTGAAGAGGTCTTGCACACGGCGGCCGCAGGACTTCAGACCGTGCTTGAATGAATTTGACAGAATCTCATTACGTCCAAAACGGATTCAGAGATGCTGCCCAATTTTACTATCAGCCTGTCAGACGGCCACAGAGGCATGAAGAAGAGAATTTGCAGCTTATGGCAATTCAATCTAAGTTGCAGAATTTGCTGAGGAAATGGCCAAGTTGCTTGCACTATTTCTTTGCTAGCCAAACCATCAATCTGCTTCTACATTGTGCTTCATATTAAAGAAACTTTCACCAAGTTGGTTTCCTCTCTCATAGACGCATGAATAGCAGCAGCATTATCCTGACCGGACCGGCTCAACTGTGAACTGTTGAGCTCAGTTCTATCCGGCCTTGTTCGGTTTAATAGCGAATTTTTCTTTACTTGTAATATTTTTAATAGAATAAAATAATAAATTAAAGTACCATATTATTGTAATAAAAATCCATATATTTAGATTAATGTCTATGGTTTAAATTTTTTAAAATCATGATATACCATTTTTAATTTATTCTAAAAAAAATTAAAAAAAATAGTTAACCAGCCGCTAAACCGATCCCCCCCAAAAGGAGAAATGCAAATTATCCAAGATTCACGTGCTAGTTATCTAAAAATGGACACCCTTCTGTGGATTGACCAATGAATGAGTGGATATTAGTTTACTTCTGTAGCCTGAACAAGGAATGAGTGGACACTAGTTTACTTTGGAAACTGGAAGGAACACATCCAAGCAAGCATGCTCCACAGGAATGAAATCAGACACAATTACCAGTAAACAGACTTCATAGTTTCCGTTGAGGCCACAAAACCAACCTGCCAATGGCAGTGACCATCTCATGTTCAGAACAAGAGGAAAAGAAATAAAGGAACATTTCACCAAAATTCAACTCCAAAAAACGTCAACAGATTTCGTCAACAGCCAACAGATACAACGGTCTGGCAGAGTTGCAATCTTTAGTGGAAATGAAATTTCAAAATGTGCTCACCTGACTGCCCTTTTTACTGCATGCAGGACTACCGGTGTTCATTCATGGGCATCAAATAGAGAAGGCATTATCATAATTACATTAGTCTTCCTCCTATCATATTGAAATTGACTAGTAAATTGTGCTGAAGAAAAATCACGTATGTGAGTTTGATGTTTGCAAATATGCATACGAGCACAAAAGATTATTTCAATGGCGCAAGCAGAAAAGTAGGTTCAGCAATGGGATTCATGATGCCAGAGCAAAGACAAACTTTCAGACAAGGGTGGGTGATGGACACTTTCTTCTAGCTGATATTCATCGATTGCACAAATTCTTGATAGAGCATCATCCATATCTATCATGAACTCAGGATCCAATGCAGTGCCATCCTAACCTTCAGGAATAACTTTAAAGATGAATTCATCATGAAACAAGGCCACATGGAATTCCCAATCAGAAAAGTTGAAATATCTGCAAAACCAGAATGTAAATTACCACAGGAATTAATTAGCAAATTCCCCACAAAGCTAAAATTCAATCCGCCGAGGAATTGTGTCTATGTTAAGGGTAATTGATAAAACCCAGAAGCAAATGAAGTTACTCTGCCCCCTAGATTTATATCACAGCAAATTTGGGTAGAGTGGATTCATACTAATTAGCTAATTGTCTTCTCTCATTATTTAATGAAGTGGTTGCCTAGGCATGGAGGTGTTTCTGCATAAAAATGGCATGCATCTACAACTAATATCACTTTGGAAAATCCTAGTGATAAATTCAGACCTTGGGAGTCACCTCCAATTCCAAAAGGCCCTAAATTTTTGCTTTTTTTTTTCTTTTTTTTTTCAGGTTCTCAAACAGACGCTAAGTTATTCAAAACTACAGGATTCTCGAGCATTATTCTTTACAGTGCATAAACCAATCCCTAGAGAGAAACACCATAGCCTCTCTACAAGAATTCAAATTTTGGCTAAGGTAGCCATTTTGTGAATTAACAAGGAGTATTGAACAGGTCAGTGGCAAGCTTACTTGGGGCATCAAGCAAGAGCTTGGTAGAACCATTAAGTGGCCAACTAAGCTTTTTCTCGTCTCCCTCCACAAGCTCCTTGAGCCGCAGAGTGGCATGAACCTCTGCTTCATGACCCTGTAGTCCTTGGTGAGCCAATCAATGGAGCATGAATCCTCCTTCGCCTTGTTGCATACTCTTCTTTTCAGAAATATATGGTTTAAAATAGGGCAATCAAAGAAAAAGGATCAATCGCCATCCTGGATAGACCTTATGTGAGCTTCTTCGTATTTGTCTGGTCATCCTAACCATCACATAAATGGCTAGCAAAATGGATGGATGGTTCACATTGACAAGGACAAAAATTCCACCATCCTTCTGAGGGCCACATTTCTCACTCTCACACTGCAGAGTAAAAATTAGTTCAATAAGATTCCAAGAAAAACTCATTTCCCAATGCTCAATTTGACATTTACTCCCCCCAACAACCCTACTTTCTCCATCATTACTTATATTTTCAATCATTATCCACCTATCTATTTTAACTTTATTTACTTTATGCCTGACAGGATCCCTTTACCAACATCATTTCCATTCCATTCCATCCCACCAAACAGGCCCTTAGATATTCTGTGCAAATTGTTCTCATGTGAACCAAGTGAATACCTGTAAATCAACCAGATAGCCAGAAATATGGGTGCTGTAACCCAGTTGTGCCATTATGTAAAACCTTACTTGAATGAGTTTATCCATCGACCATCCCCACAGAGCAAAACCATAACAGTTTGTAAAACAGGCAAGACACAAAAGAAAATTGTCTTGTGATATTTCAAGAACCTCAGTTGCAGGAGGATTTAGGATGATAACATGATGATTTTACATGAAGACAAAATAGATGGAAATTAGACAATCAATATCTGCTACAACAGAAACCTCAAAAACAAGAACATAAAAGCTAGGCACACAACATTAGAGCTGGATTTCTTGGGCCTGGCATGGGCAGCAGGTTGAATATTACCATAGGCCACAAGTATGACATCTAAATGCAACGTGTTTCAGAAAGGTTTGCCATACTCCTGGGGTGGTGGGTCCCAAACTCCCAGAAAACCTGCAACCAAATATAAGCCGTCTAAGAGAAGATAAATAACACAAGGACTGAAGAAACAACACATGAAAAATGCCACAACACTAGCCAAATCCACTAAGATACAGCACCATCAAACATCAGAAGTCAGAGCTTTCTATTTCTAAAGGTCTTCAGTAAAACTGCTAAACAATAATAATAATAATCAAACTACTCATGATAAAAAAAAAAAACAGAGGAAACTGAGATTGCCTTAAGTTTCAAATTGGCATAGATACTTGACTTTAGAATGATTGCAATTCCTATGATTTGTTTGGAAATGAAATGGATAGAAAATGTTTTGGCATTACAAGTTCAGTGCAAGTACAAAATCCATAGGCTACTAAGCAAACTAATATAACCCACATTCTAGCCATTGGAAGATCATCATACCCAACAAGATTCAAGCCAGCATGTCTTAAAAGAAGAATCACAAGTCGGCAGCAAATTTATATAGCGGGCTAGCAGCTCAACCCACAACAGCTCATTGTAAAAGAAATAAGATTAATTATTCAATCATGCAGAGGCATTAATAGCAGAATTCTGAATTAATATGATATAATCATCACATGCTCATCAGAAAATTTTGCAACTGATTTGAGTTAGGTCTGATGCTCAGGGAATTAGAAAACAAGAGGGTATTAGAAACAGAGCCATTACCTAATGAATGGGTGTGATGGCCCATAATTACTCCACAAAAGAAGGCCCACCAGTCATGTATCATAACTTCCATATGAGGACCATCAAGGGACAGTTATGTTTGTGCCAAGCTGGCTTTGCCACAAATATGCCATTTTTGAACTTTTTATTTTCAATTTTCTAATCTTAATGTGTGTTCCTTCATTTCACAACCAGACGTATAATTGAAATATGGCATTTTTGAACTTTTTATTTTCAATTTTCTAATCTTAATGTGTGTTCCTTCATTTCACAACCAGACATATAATTGTTATGCTTTCATGATATGAATACCATGGTGACCCTGCCATACAAGTTTGCATGACCAGACATGGAATAATCCAGGCGAGAAAGGAAAATTTTCAGACAGCAACAAAAGTATTTATGCATCTTGAGTGCACTCCCGGGATCGTAGTTTCTAGTTCTTAGGTGTTAAAACCAAGGGCTACAAGCCTAACGAGAATTCCTCTCATTACCCTCCATAGCAAAGAGTCAAAAGACCCATAACAAAATTCAGAGATTGCAGAATATTTGAAAATTCAAGCAAGTTTAAATGCATCATATTGTGAGTCCACAAGATGGATCTATCAGTAGAAGAATGGATCCACAAAAGTTCAAGAGTAATGCAATTCCATCAGATGGTTAACATACTCATTGGTATTTCTCCCAGAGATAGAAAAAGCTGATCATCATCAGGCAGGATTCCCTGAAAAAAATGTTCAATTGTAACACATAAGTAATTATTAGTAAATTGGAATCAGAGAGCAAATAGTGCAATTCATTGAAATAGCATTTATGGAAAGCCGAATACAAGTTGTGGTGAATGCATTTACAGGCTGATAAAATAGTCATGCAAATCAACATGATTATCTCTACAGAAAACACAACTTAGTTTCATAAGGGTACCTCTTGACTGTGAAGAGTCATTTCGGCCTGCAGGTCAGTGATGCCATTGGGTACTGATGAACAATTTGAGATGTCAGTTCCAAGAAACTCTGAAATTGATTGACCATAGCCGTCCTGAACATGTGGAAGATCAACAGTATGCTCCGGATGATCCAGAAAACTTTCTATGCTTGAATATATTGAGTCAGTCCTGTTTCATGAGCATCAAAATTTACAAGAAAAACATTAGATATATAACCAAATGCAGGAACTATTAAAATTATGTAACAAAGGCCAGCTTCAATTTTAGTATTCATGGTTTATGGCAAAACTTGACATAGAGTTCTGTCAAATTCCATGGAACCTAGTCACATTAACTTTAACTAGCATCAAAGATTCAAAGGTGTTCTTGGAAGTAACCTTGATGCTGCAACCAGTGCCATTTGTATCATTTTCCATTCATTTCTTCTAATAACATTCCTCAGCTGTCTATCAAACAGCATTCACAACAATCATGACAAATGATGATGACATGCAAATGTAACATAGTCCTTAAAAAAATTTGGGCAACTCATTCAACCTAGTCATATTAGATGACCTGACAAAAAATGGCAAATTTCATGATAGAGAAAAGGAACTTACTTCTGCTCTGCAGTACTAAAGACCCTGTCCTCTATGACTGGATCATCTGGCACATCAATAACAGTAACCTCTTTGGGACCATTTGAACATCCATCAAAGCTACCAGTATTCTTGAAGTTGTTATTTATCGATAGGCCAACATTTACTGGTGATTCTTTTTCAACTTTTAAACCAGAAACATGATCCTGACAAAGATCATGAGGATTCTCAATAACCTCAGAACCATCTGTAAGGTTGAGGTCACAGATTTTGAAGGAACTTGGTGGGAGCTGCCTCTCTTCTATAGGTTCAGCGCCAGATTCAGTCTGCCCCTTGGAGGAAGGGCCATCTACTGTCTCATGATCAACTGCCTCAACCATTACCACATCTGGTGGAAGTCTCTTAAACTGTGCAAATGGCTGCTTTGCTCTTGGGTTATGCAAGCGGAAACACTCTTCATCCTGCAAAACAAGGGATGAAGGCCATTCTCTGGGTCTCTTGGTTCCTTCCATCCTCTCCTGCTGCATGGAACTTTCATCTTCATTTGATCCAGTAGCAGGCCTTCGTGTGTCAAAATGTGGGGGGTCATCATTTGACACCGCAACAGGTCTATTTGTGTCCAAGCCTGGAGGGTCTTCATCCGGTGCTGCAACTGGTCTACACATGTCAAACCCTGGGGGTGCATCACTTGATTCTTCTTGGTCCATAAATGATGAATCTGGGATCGGTTGTGGGCTCAGGGATATTTCCTTGTCTACATCCAATTCAGTTTCTGATTTTCTAGCTTCATCCACAGACTCGGCAGAAGGAATTATGGATACCTCAGGAGGAAGACTCCTCGAAATGTCAGTTGGGTTTGCCAGTGAATCACTTTTCAATACATCAATAGAATTTTCTTCTTCAGTGTTTTTGTTTGTTGCCAGAGGAATCTCACATGCACTCTTTTCTTCACCGATGGGTACTTGATCAGCCTTTAATGCCCTTGATGACAATGAAGAACGGGTCCTTGTTGGCACTTTAGTAAAATTGCACAGGTGTAGCAAGTCACTGCCCTGCTTGCTCACTGGATCATCACTGCCCTGCTTGCTCACTGGATCATCACTGCCCTGCTTGCTCACTAGATCATTCTCCGCTGAATCCTCCTGTTCAAACTTCTCCTTTAGAGTTTCTTTTACCATTTCGTCACCACATTTGGCATTGTCTGCCTCTCCAGTATCAGGAGTAACGGTTAAGGGATCAGCTGGCTCTTTTTTTGAATTCATATCTGTCTCATGCAGAGATTCTTTTGGAGTGCCAGAGGGACTAGACTTGGAATCAGCATTGTTAGGCCCTTTGCTTGAATTTACCCCTGTCTGCTGTGGAGGTTCTTTCAATGCACTGGAAGAATTATGCTTGCTTCTAGAATCGCTAGGGAATTCAAATGTTTCTAGCTCATCAGAGTTATAATCCATTTCATCTCTTGACTGTTGTTCAGAGGCAATAGCTTTTGATGGCCCACTGCCAAGATCAAAACTGAACCTTTGATCTCTATAATATCCACTGGCAAAATCATCTTCACCATCCATTGGATCAGGAAAACCCCTGGTCTGGTCTGCCCATGGCCCACCCCTTCCATTTTCTCTACTCCAATCTGGACCATAACTTTTGAAGTGCCCATTTCTCTTCCTTCCTCTCATACGGCTTCTTGGAACATTTGAATTGAACTCATCAGAAAACCTTCTCCGACCAGACCCACCCTCAGGACCAACATTCCCAAATCGGCCAAAGGAAGAATTCCTACCCTCTGGAGGCATTGGCGGGTACTCTCTATCCTGCACTCGGAATTCCTGAGGATGACCATTCTGCCACTTATTCTCTGGAAGCGAATTGGATGGCAGCAACCCCTGGGAAACCAAGTACTCCGCAGCAAGCCGACCAGCTTCCATGAAAATGTCGCCAGCCCTGCGTGGTGGGAGCGGAGGCGGTGGTGGCGGAGGAGGAGGAGGAGCAGGAGGGTAAGCTTTTGGTGGGCCGCGCCCGTATCCTCCTCGACTGAAACTTCTGTAATCTGAATTATACATCCCTACCGAGCTCGACCTGACTCCATCACTGGAACTGCGATGCCTTGCGTGCATCTTTTACCGAGAAAACTAAAAGCGAAAAATAGAAAATTGGCTTTTGATATTATCTAATATCGAACCTAAGAATTACCAGTCCCATGTTCTCCCTCCAAAACCTTCAATCCAGAAGCTGAATTCAGCTTAAAAAAAGAAAAACCCAAATATAGACCGATTTCCAGAATCCCAATACGGTTGGCAGAAGATCCAAATTCCTAACACCAATCCCTTTCAACTCCTTCAAACCCTAATTTCCTGATGCCTTTCTCGTCCCTCAACTTGGAACAAACAGCGCATCTCAAATCCAGCGATCCACGACTTCGCACCCTTCAGTCCTTCGATTGGCACCAGAATGGAATCCAAAAAACCTAATCTCCAGCCCAGGCGACCTCCAGAAAAATCCCTAGCTTCTCAGACAAAATTGCCTTTTTCTATCTCTCCCTATCTCAGATTCACACCACAGAAACAAATTCAAGAAGGATCCTTGAATAATTACCAGATTCAGATGATTTCAATCAGAGTTTCGACGCATAAGTTCCCAATTTTTTGAGCAGTATGCAGGAATTCGGTCGAATCGAACCTTATTTCGATCGGTTTCTTGGGGGTTTCAGGGTACCGGATTCGATTGATCCTGCTCAGAAGGACGAGAGAAGAGATCTGATGCCTTCTAGGGTTTTTTTCCCTCGTTCTTCGAGGGTCTGATTTTTGCTGCTTTTGTTTTTCTTTATTAATTTTCCTTCGGTTTCCCTATTTCTCTAGATTCGGTAGTTAAAACTCCAGCAGGAAATAGGATTTGTCTACAATACAATCCAGGGGCACTTACACGCTGACCGCCCGCTCAGGCACGAGTTTCTCAGCATAATCCTAACCCTTCATCTGCTGACGGATTCTCTCTAAAGCCTTTTTCCATGATGAATGATATATTTTTTAATTTAAATCAAAAGATACTGAATTTAGATATGGTCCACCTGTTTTATCCGTCATAATTATTTTCTAGTGGATCAAGATTGAAATTTCAATTATCTTGTCAAGTAGATTAAAAATGTGAACCACTGTCATTCCATTCTCTAGCAACAGTGGATCAATGGTCGATATTCTTTAATTTCATGCGGCCCATGTGATTAATTCTGTTTTTAAAGTTTTTGATGGTTTTAAAACTATGGTTGAGAGTAACGATTTCATAACATTATTGGTTGCATTTCTATTCAATTCAAGTCATTCGTTCCGTATATAAGGGTGTACCTAATTTTAATTAAAATATTTTCAAACCAACTAAATGAATAGATTAAAATATATAATGATTGGATTGAAATCTCACCAAAAATTTAGAATTTGTAAGAGAGCAAAGAGTTGCAACATACACATATTGTGAAATTAAGGATATATTTGGATAAAGTGTAATAGGTACACTGAGATAATATCTTCTTAATTCTTAAGAGTATGTTTGGATAGAATGTAATAAAAAAAATGGTATATTAAAAAGGGAGAAGGGAGTGTGAAAGGGAAAATACATGAAGTAATGATGATATAAGCAAAATAAATATTTTAATGCAAAAATGAAGAAAAATAATTGAAATTCATATAATTATTAAAAAAAAAGTAAAATTTTTTAAGGTTTTAACTGGTAGTTGAAAAGTTGCATCATTGCCAAAAGTCATGCTATTACAAGTCATCTCCATTACATGCCATTTCTATTACAAGCTAAATAGATTCTTTCTTTTAAAAAGAAAAAAAAAAAACCTCTTCAATTATTTACGCCTGTGATCTAATTCTCCGATCTTCAATTTATTTTTTAACAAGTACTACCAAACTTGAACTTAGTTAGATGAACAAGGATGGTTGGATGAAAATTTACTAGAGTTTTGTACTGGCACCCGTTGAGCATGTGTAGGATTGTAAGTGGGTTTGGTTCACTTCCCAATGCGAGGAAGCCAACCTGCTTTCAACGGGTGAGAGTAGTCCATTTGCAAAGCCGAGTTGGAAATTCAAGTTTAACCCAACCCAATTTTTATTTTGGGTTGGATTAGGGTCAGAGATAACTCAACTTATTAACCCAAAATTACATATACATATATATATATATATATTTCAAATTAAAAATCCCTAGTTCTACTTTAACAATAAATCCAGATTCTTAGGTGACTAGCCAAGAGGTATTTAAAAAAGATTTTGCTTTAAAGATTTTTATTAATAAAAAAATAAAAAATAAAAAATTTTCGTAAAGTCTTATGATTATTCTTTAAACTTATTTGTATTAATTAATGAATTTTTACATATTATATTATATTATTTTTTAAATTTATATTATTTTAACTCATTTTTAACTTGAAATGTGAACTTTTAATCTAAGAATTTAAAAGTAAGATTGGATTAGGATTAAGATTTTGAAATATTAGTTGAACTACGGTTAAAGTTGAACTTATAGAAATGGGTGAGTGATGCACCCCCAAGCATGTGTATATGGCCTCCCAATCTCATCAATGATGCGGCAGGCAGCCGCACCTTCAAGCAGACATTTGTCAAGTCAAAGGCATTTGTAGAAAGTGGGTAGGGGGAGTCGCACTCGCACATTATAAAATAAAACAATGGACGGCGGATGGTTTGCGGTTTGAATAAAACGGTGGATCATCGATGCGAGAAATATTGTTTTTGAACGGCTGGGATGATGAGCAGAGCAGGAGTGCGTGTCTGATTGGATTGGTCGGTGGGCTCGGCTGTCCGTCTGGAGCCAATCGCCTGTTCAAACTTGAATCTTGAAAACACGTTTTTACACACGCAGGGGCCCGCGGGCTTGTCCGATGAGAAGGGCAAAAGGGTCAACCAGCCGTCCATTCTCGGGAAAAGGCCAAGCAATCAACGGTGACAGATGCATAAATGAGAGGCAGGCTGGCACTAGTTTCACAGACGGACGACTGTCGTTTTCCGATCCCTCTGCTGGATCGCAAGATTCAGCCTCTCCCCCTCTTTCCCTCCCCCTAGTCCAAGGTAAAGTAAAGAATATGGGTGCGGAAAATTTGCTCATCCACCCACACTTCCCCACCCTTCATGATACGACAAATCTCCACCGTCGATTGCTTTAGAAATCAGCAGCCTCCTTTGCCGTGCGATTTCACTGGTGAAGCACAAAGATAGCAACTAATTAACTGCTTATATAGAAATATGTAAAACGGAAGCATTCACAATACTATTTCACGCATGTCGTCTCTTCGGGTATGTACGGGGGATGTATATGAGTGAAGCGCTCGTTCCGAGCATCAATGGAAAGTAGTTGGGATATGCACGCAAACAATAACTTCGCCGGTCATCGCGGGGGTTCAAAAATCTTAATCGCGCCGGGCGCGTGAAATTTGTTTTACCGCCGTTGACCATGGCTCTCCGTTACCATTATGCTGCCCTTCAAACGGTAGGTATTCACATACATGGGCTAACACATGCGCGTGTTGCAGGCACTGCAGGCTAACATAACGCCCCGCACCCCCCATCATGCTATACTAGGCCAATGCAAAACTCTATCATTTCTCTTTTTTTTAAGAAAAATCTTCCCATAATCTTATAATTTTTTTATTTTTTATTTTTCTTCTTCTTATGGAAAATCTTCCCACAATCTCGCAACTTTTCTATTTTTTAATGAGATATCTTATCATAAATCCTGCAAAATCTCTCCTAAATTATGTGAATTTAGACCTTATATACATCGATCAAATACATTTTTAATATTTATACTCCTAATTTCCAATCATGAATAAAACTAAAATTTCAATAATTATAAATTAAATCAAAAATGACTCAACTGGCCCGACTTATTCATAGCCCAGAACCTGTGTTACTTCATGATGGCAATAATATAATCTAATTTTATATCATACATATTTTTCACTGTTATGACATGTCATTCTCTTTTTACATAGTATTTCACTTAAATTATTACAATTATAAATAAATATAAATTCCATTTTCTGTTAAATACAATAAATGCCACAAATTCAATTAACATCTTCCATGGCTCCCTTGCATAACATGTTCATT
>JAYJMB010043077.1:11938-31718 GCA_036873735.1 Pouteria campechiana
AAAGGGGATATCATCTATCCCCTGCCATTAAACTTCGTGTCATAAACAAAACACCAACTACATTAATCTACAGAATATCTATTATCCATGTTACTTATGTATTTGCAAACCCACATAAATATTAATCTTTATAACATAATAGGATATTCACTATCTCCATCTAAATCAAACATGCGTGGATTCAAACAAATAGAATATTCATTATTCTCAACCAATCATACATGAAATTAATAAAGAGTTTACTTACCTCATGTAAAGCAGCACTCTCCATAAGGCTTCTAGCTTATTATTTTGGTTCCCAAGTATGCTTCCATAATCTTATATACACATGTATTCCAAATAAGATATGCAATTTGGCATGGATTTTAACTACATAAACCCATTACTTTTTTTTCCCTCTTTCATGTATCATTTCAAGACATTTCCCTCTTTCATGTATCATTTCAAGACAATTAAACATCATGTTAACCTATAAAAATCTATCTACAAAGCTATCTAATTTAGGACTCCTCTAAGGCCATTTCAAGTGTAAATGTCTATCTCAAGCTTTCTTGTTGCTGCCCATTATTTTAACCATCATTAGGTATTCATTTAGTATGTAAAATACATTGTATTAGTGGTTGTTTAAGTGTGACGTCAAAATCATTTAATCATACTTTATTTTTCATATAGGCATTTTAATAACATATAGGATTCATTTCTTAGATCATATATTTCAGCCACATATTGTCATTTCCATGGTCACCCACATTATACAACTTATACACAACATGTTTAGCATGTAATTAAGTTTAAAAGCAATCCAATTAGGCATAATATTAATCTAAGTTATCACCAAACAACTCCTACACATTCATCAGCTTCATATTGAAGTATTTTAACAAATACATCACATACATCATAAATTTCAGCAACTTATCTTGTATTTTATTCAATACCAGCTACATATACTTCATTATTATTGAAATTTATATATAATTATCATCAAAATAGATAAATAAACCTTCAAAAATTTATTATTTCTACCTGCTCATTCATCCCTCATCCACAAACATATATTTATCTCAATGGTTCTTACATATAATTTTTCAAAACTATTTTGCATAATTAATACACAATTTTATAAATTTATCAATTTAATATCGTCCTTAATTTTTCATTAGAAACAGTTTTGATGCATTGGGCATAACTTTTTCATACAAACTCCGAATTGAATTATTCTTATTTCATTGAACAAATAATTTTAAGGTCTAAAACTTTTATATTAACTACTTTTTTCCAAATCAGCCCCCACAAAAATTTAAATAAATTAACAAATTTTGGTATTTTTCACCCATATAAAGTAGTTTTGGTATATTGATCATAATTTCCGCATTCAATATCCAAATTAGATGATTTTTTATGCCTTAGAAAAATATTTTTAAAATCTATAACTCTTATGTTGACCATATTTCCAAATTCTTCTGTTATCCATGTCAAAAATTGATCACAAATGACCTTTTTTTTAAATTTAGCATTTTCTTTATTTATTTATACTCTAAACATTGCTTTCTTTCCATTCTATTTCTTTACTGTTCATGCACCTTTCTCATGATTTATCCATATGATAATGATATAAAATGTATGACAATTTACCTCAGAAATAAATCATAATTCTATCTAACTATTTATATATATATATATATTCACTTCTAAATAACCATTTCCCCTTAAATTATCATTATAATTATGATAATTACAATATGTTCCAACACATAATTACCGAAAATTAACCTTCTGGGTATAGTAACGAACTTCCGACCGGGGTAAAAACTAAAACCTAAAACGAAGCGATGAGCGCTGGCTTGCTCTTCGTTTCTTTTCTGCTCTCTAGATCTGAAGCTCTGCTGAGGCCGCGGCTGCTGCCACCTACTCCTTTTGGATCCTTCTGGCATTTCCTCTCGATTGTCAAGGGATGTCGGCAGGAGGCGATGGCAACGACCACGTCCTTCTGCTCCGGTCCAATTCTTCGGCGTCGTCGGAGGATCACGACCTGGAGCCGCATGCGGCATCTAAGAAGAAGGGGATCAAGGACCTGCTGAGGCAGTTGGATCGAAGGCTGTCTGGAAGGAGGTCGAACTGGATGCGTTTGGATGGGGTGGAGGAGGAGGACTGTAAAGCGATCAATCCCCCTTCGCCGTCATCACACGATGCTCTTGGCGACGGGGCCCCGCCCGAATGGGCGTTGCTGCTAATTGGGTGTTTGCTTGGCCTCGCCACTGGTGTCTGTGTCGCTGCATTCAATCGTGGGGTGAGTGCTTGCGTGCCTTTTCTCAACATCTTGGGCTTAGCAAAAGCTTAATATGAGTTGTTAGTGAATCATGTCTTCTTCTTTTGAGGAATTTAACAAGTTAGAAAAAGTTGGTTGCAGCTTTGATGCTTGAGAAAACGTCTTGGTACATTTTCCCACATGGTTAGTGATATTGGTTTGAACTTGGAATCTTCAGCTTAAACTAGAGGAAGTCAAACTCGAAATTTCCAGCTCAATCCAGAGAAATTGCCCGTAATTTACAACGAGCTGCTATAAATTATCTCTATCCAACATGAAGGTACCATGCAGCACTGTCACCCAATACGATGCAGTGGTGCCAGGAAAATTAGATTGGTTTCTTCCTTTTCGTTAGATTGGGTTCAATGTTGTGCGAATATTAGATCGTCATGAATAAGTTCACAGTTCATGTGCATGAATTCAGTCATTGGGTTTTGCCATTTCGGATGGAATTTGATCTGTGCATGCTTGATTGCCACTATTGGTATTCCATGATAGTTTATTCTTGTTTTCTCCTTAGTGTCTTGAATTTTATCTGACAAAGTGCATGTTTCAATTTAGGTGCATGTAACACATGAATGGGCTTGGGCAGGTACTCCAAATGAAGGTGCTGCTTGGTTCCGATTACAAAGACTAGCAGATACATGGCACAGAATACTGCTGATACCTGTGACAGGGGGAGTTGTTGTTGGCATGATGCATGGCTTGCTTGAAGCCTTCGAACAAATAAAACAGTCCAGGTCTTCTCAAAGGCAAGGCTTCGATTTGCTCGCTGGAGTCTTCCCAGCAATAAAAGCCATACAGGCTGCTGTCACACTGGGTACTGGTTGTTCCTTGGGTCCCGAGGGTCCCAGTGTAGATATTGGCAAGTCCTGTGCCAATGGCTGCTCTGAAATGATGGAAAACAATAGAGAAAGGAGGATAGCATTAGTGGCAGCTGGTGCAGCTGCTGGAATTAGTTCAGGTTTGTGATAGCTCCCAAGTTTATACATGTGCTCTATGATATGCTATGACCATTTAAAAGAAACGTCTCGCATTTATGCTGTTCTAGATTGGTAGATTGTTGCCTCTGATATGCTGCTATGTGGACATTTTTATGGCAAAGGGCACACAGTATGCATGATGGATCCTTATGTTTAGGAATTCTTAAGAAAAACTGACAACAATTCAACTTTCCCTGCAGTAGCTGCTTTGTTTCTGGTCAAGTTACCACGTTTGTAGGTGAGACCAGCGGTAGTTTAGACTTTAAGTCACCGAATGGTATGCTTCACTACCATTAATTGAGAAACCTCTTTACATTAGAGGACATGATGGTGTTTATGTCAATCTGTATGTCGACACATAGCTTTGGCATGAAAATTTCTATTGCATGTGACAATACATGACACTTGTATGCCTGTATGATCATTCAGCATGTGTATGGGACTTCCACTTGGATTCTCTTGAATCTTAATCTCAGCTAATGAACATGAAGAAAGATTACTAGCTATCTCCATTTTAATATTGGTTCAGGATATTGTTTACTTGTTGTGTTTGTGAAAATCTTCCCAGCTTTGCCTCTTCTTCTTCTTAGCATGCTTATTATAGCCATGTAATCTCTGGCCTAGTGGCTTTTATGTTGCATTTGTTAGATTAATGCTACTTCTTGATGCATTTCATGTATAATCATTCCCAATATATTCTGAAAAGTCAGTAATCATGTTCATGCATTGAGTTTTTTAGCTGATGTTAATGGAAATTCTCCTTTGAATTTTCAGGTTTTAATGCAGCAGTAGCTGGTTGTTTCTTTGCCATCGAAACTGTACTAAGACCACTTAAAGCAGAGAACTCACCTCCATTCACAACTGCAATGATAATATTGGCTTCTGTTGTATCATCTACTGTATCGAATGTTTTATTAGGAGACAAGCCAGCTTTTACAGTGCCCACGTATGAACTGAAATCTGCTGCTGGTATTTTATCTTTTTCCAACCAAGCTGTAAATCATCAGGGCATAATGAATTAAACATTGTTTTTGAAACCTTCTCATATGTTCACTTCAAGGGTCAAAAGCTCTTGTTTCATGGAATGTGTTTCCTTTACATGCCAATCCACATTTTTGAAGTAGGGTAATCACATTGGTACCTGGCCTATACAATCCAGGCATCTAGTTTGATGTAGGCCTGTCAATGCATGCCTTGCATAGCACTCATGTTAATTGAATATGCCAACACCTTGGCATTTCAACCTCCCCCACACTCCTGCATACTTATGCATGCACATGCACAAACATACACACATATGTGCACACATGCAACGACAACAATAAAAATTGGATCTTGGTTTATTCTGGTAGACTCATTATTGGAGAATGTAAGTCTTTGTTTCTACTTCTCTCTATTTTTCTTATTATTTTCTTTTATATTGCAGAGCTACCTCTATACCTCATACTAGGCATGTTATGTGGAGCAGTAAGTGTTGCCTTTACCCGCTTGGTTAATTGGTTCACCAAGTCATTTGATTACATCAAAGAGAGATTTGGCCTTCCTCCAGTGGTATGCCCTGCTGTAGGTGGTCTAGGAGCTGGTATAATAGCTTTGAGATACCCAGGGATTCTGTACTGGGGCTTTACAAATGTGGATGAAATCCTACACACAGGAAAGACAGCTTCAGCACCTGGAATTTGGCTGTTAACTCAACTGGTGGGGGCCAAAGTGGTGGCAACCGCCCTTTGCAAGGGATCTGGGCTTGTCGGTGGCCTTTATGCCCCGAGCTTGATGATTGGTGCTGCTGTGGGTGCTGTGTTTGGTGGTTCAGCTGCAGAAGTCATTAACTCGGCCATTCCTGGAAATGCTGCTGTTGCTCAGCCACAGGCCTATGCCCTGGTATACTTTCAGATGATGTTTTGATTAATTCCATTAAATTCGTTCATGTAATTCTGTCAATTATTTGTATCAGTACCAATAAAATGATTCCCGTTTCTTTATTCCTGGCCCATGTATAGGTGGGGATGGCTGCAACATTAGCTTCAGTTTGTTCTGTTCCCTTGACATCAGTGCTACTTCTATTTGAGCTTACAAAGGATTACAGAATTTTGCTGCCTCTCATGGTAAATTTTCACTCTCGAGTGTGTTTAGATTCTAGAAAATTTCAGTTTCTTTGCATTGTGAGAGCATCCCAGACAGGAGTAAGATTAAATTTACTGCAGTCTTGTCAAATTGGCATCTCAATCTAATATTGGATTTTGTACATTTCATGAGGGACCACTGATTTTAAGCAATTATTTTATGTTAAATTTAGCTGCTTTTGAGTTTTGATTGGCTCAGCAGTAACTGTTGTTGTAAAATTTTTGTACTCATTCCTTCAGTCTTTAGTGTAATATTCAAAAAGTATGAAGCTGTGCTGGATGGAGTAACTGTCTTTCTGTCACATTCACAGCATTACTTTCTAGCTTCCTGTGGAAAGGAAAGTATAAACATGTGGAAAGCAAAGTATAAACATGTGTTTATCAAGAAAGAAATGCAACTCATAGAAAGACACATCCACAGCATTCCTTTCAGGTTTCCAGTGGAAAGAAAAGTATATGCATGTATTTATCAAAAAAAAATGCAAATTCATACACGAAATCCTCACATACAAAAATTATTTTTAGCCAAAAGGGATGAAATGTAGAAAAGATAATTTGTATTGAAATTCTTCTTGATTATTCATCCAGGGGATATTTTAGTTTGTGACAGATGATGCATTCCTTTAATATTCAGCAGAGTAGCTTGTTTAATTCAATTTCCTTGGGCCCTTTTTTTGACTCTGCTGAGGGGTGCTTTGAAACTTTATTCTCCCATGCAAGATGACTTGTGAGAAACATCCTGTGATTTGTGAATAGGGGGCTGTGGGATTAGCAATCTGGGTGCCTTCTGTAGCAAACCGCTGCAAGGAGAATGAGATATCTGACCTGATGACCCTGAGGCGAGGTTATTCCTCCCTGGTTCCTGTTGAAGACAAAAGTGAGGCCATTTGGAGTCAAGTGAACAATGGTACTGATGTAGAGCTGTCTGTTCTTGAAGATGCTGGTGATCATGAAATTGGCAATGAAGATGCATTTCTAGATGAGCTGAAGGTTTGTTTTTCTTCTCCTTTGCTATGTTGTCACAGAGTTTGAAATAATTTTCTGCAGTTGTCTTTACTGAGTGCTAGATATTTCTTGGTCAACTTTTTTTTTTTCGCTGCTTCAGAATTCCATTCCTTTCTAACTTCCTACCTCGTATTTCTTTTCCAGGTCTCTCAGGCCATGTCCAAGGACTATCTGCAGGTCTCACCAAAAGTGACATTGAAAGAAGCCAACAAATTTATGAATGACAAGCAGCAAAATTGTGTTCTAGTGGTTGATGCTCAAGATCTTCTTGTTGGTATCCTTACACTTGGTGATGTTCAGCGCACCCTGTCCAAGATGTCTGTCAGTTCCCCCAAGAGTAATGTGTCAACATCAGATGTATGTATGAAATCAGTATATCTCTTCCAATAAAAGTAGAATCTAAATCTAAAAATAATAAATTAATTAATTTTCTTTTACGATGAAAGATGTATTAGATTATTTTCTGCTTAATGCATTTACACATTTGACCTTCTATGCTTCTACATGAATGAGTGAGTGCACATTTAATATCAACACATTATGTGCTATTTTGTTCAGCAATATGATTAATTTCACCTGAATATGAAACGAACATGCATGTCATTATAGCAGTTAACTACTATGCTATTCATTGCTCACAGAAGAAGGAAATTTCTCTTACTACTTCCAACATTAAGATTTTAACAATGCTTCTAATGAGCATGAAATTCTTGAAGAGATGGTACTCTTGTCTTGACATTTGTTCACTTCTCCATGAACTGTATGCTTTTCCTTTGTGCTTACCTTTTCTTGTCTATATTATTCAGAAGTTCTTTGCTTAAGGTGCATTCCCAGTGTTCTTTCTAGTGCGTTTTCTCTTCTATCAAGCAAACTAGTGCATTGGAACAGCACAATGATGATATATTGAACAATGATCGTTTTCCCCAGGTGAACATGTGTCTTGTTTCATCTATCTGTACTCGAGGAATATTCTATCAAGGAAGAGCGCGTGGACTCTTAACTTGTTATCCAGACACAGAATTGGGAATTGCAAAGGAACTTATGGAGGCCAAAGGAGTTAAACAATTACCAGTGGTTAGGCGTGGTGGAAACACAAGAAAAGATCGGAAGCGCAGAGTTGTTGGACTTCTTCATTATGAATCAATCTGGCATTGTCTCAAGTAAGCACAAAATTTCTCTGCCAAAAACTCTTTACTCATTTTTAAGCTGCATTCTTGCTCCTTTTTTTCTATTTTTTTCCCTGCTTGGAAAGTATGTAATCTGCTTTCAGAATTGATGCATCAAGATCTGCTTTTGACATTGATACATCAAAATCTATCTTCTCTGGGCAGTTCATTGTTGAACTTACCTTTTGTTGTTTATCGATTCACCAGGAAAGAAACCTTCCAACCTTGTCAAAGGTGGCTTGAAATATTGAGCAGCATTTTCACTTCAAATTCATGTGTAACAATATACCAATCGAAAGCACAATTTTCTCCTGCCTCCTACTATGAACTCTTTCCTGTTAGCTGATAAATTGAAACCTGCATATTTACATCTTAGTGATTCTCATGAATCTCCAAAGACATGTGCATGCTCGTATCTTGCTATTTCTATATTGGCAAATTGTAATGGTCCTCAATTACTTACTGTAAATGCCATCCTTCTTTACACAGAGAGCAGGTGGATCATAACAAATCTGTCTGCCAACCAACAAATGATCTTTCAGAAATCTCTGTGTGCATTCACTAATTAATAGAACCATTCAATGTCTTTCCGCTGCAATTTGACCCACACAGAAGGAAGGGAATTTGGTTGTAGCGGTTACAAGCAACTGGTTTCATCCAACGCTAGCCAATGGTTTGCTCCATCAGATTCTTTCTTATATATGCAGATTTATTTCTGGATTGCCATCCAGACATTGTATAGAGTTACATGTCTATAGTGTAGATGTGAGTTTTATTTCAATTGAATGCTTCATGTATCCAGGAAAAGAGGCCTTGAAAATAAAAAGCAGTTTCATACATTCCATTTTTTCTCATCTCAATTCTCTTAAGATAGTGAAGTTCGATTTGTGTTCATGTTGTTCTCCTCTCTCTTGTTTCTGTGGGAGTTGGAGCACTTGACTAGATTTATCACAGGCTGTTGCCGGCTATTCTCATCGAGGAGTGAAAGTGTGAGACCAAAAGGTGATTTGTTTTAGGAGAGAGCAGGACGTTAACAGAAGAACAACGCGTGTGTGAGACAAGGACCATTCATCAGGTGGATCTGTGGTAAACATTAGGCATTTTGTAGATCATGTTGATTCTTGGGAGCAGGATGAACAGCTTGAAAACGGATCACTCGATGCTGAACATCAGAATTCGAGCTCTATTATTTTCTTGATGCGGTAAAACTGGAAGACTTTAATCTTAAAGTAAAGAACTTATATACAAAAATAAAGTGCCTAACTTGCTATTAAGCATCTAGGAACGAGTAATGACATCAGAACTAATCTCCTTATTTTTCTTATATCAAAGCATGCTATTTGTAGAACGAAGCCGTTTATTTTTTGTAGCATTAGAATCAAGCAGTGGCAAGCAGCAGGTGGTCCCAATTTTAACCAAATATTTATGCGTTTTTTAGGCGCGTGCAATGAATTGCCGTAGCGGTTGCGAAATAAGGAGAGCAGGGGTTATTGCTATCGTCTTTTCCTGAGAGAAATACCGGTTCCTGGCTGTAGCGCGTCAGTTCCATGGAAATGGACCCCACGAAGATACAGCGGACCTCTGCCAGGCGGGGTGGCCGAATGAATGAAGGCTACCTACCAGCCGAATGAATGGCTCGCTGGATTCTTTCCTTTATCCACCTCAGAAGAAAAATCTAAAATTCCGCGTGAAAAAAATCGCGTGTGATTTATTGTATTACAATGTCTGATCCATGCAAGTTTCGCTGTAGCACCACTAGCGCCTTTATGGGGACTGGGAACTTGGACTTTTGCGTCCACAACAGCCACTGCATTGGTCATTGCCCCAAAACAAAAGAAGATGAGATCTGGGATGGCGAGTTTTTCCTTTTGAATGTTGGCTTCTCTCATGCTTGCTTTTCTTCGCCGTTTGGACTTTGGGCCAAGAATTCAAGAGCGAGCTAGAAATGCCTGCCTGCCCGCCCGCATTCATTTTATTTTTCCCGTAAAGACTAGGCCTTAGTAGTTTCTGATTTTTGACACAAAAAACTCAGGAAAAGCGAGCATTAGTAGACGATGATGATTTGATGCCCGTTTCCTGTGTGGGTGAAAGAGCATGCATGCCCAGTGGCGGATGGATCTTTATTGGATGACGGCTGGCTAGAGGGGGAGAAATATGCGAGTCCTGTCCTGTCCTGTCCTCGTTGTTGAACCCACCACCTAGATTGGAGACTGGCTCTGGTCATCTGGCCCGAGTTACCAGCGGCTGTTGGCGTTAAAACCAACCTGCGGGTCACCTAATACATCATCATCGAAAAGTCTTCATCAGGACCCACTTCAAGGCAAATGCTCGCCGACCGAGGTGGAAAGAGGCATGCAATCTTGGTGTGTTTGGAAAGAAACAAGAAGCACGCGAGCGTGCCGCCGCCTCCTCCTCCTCCTCCTCCACAACGGTTCAGATTATCATCCACCATATAAGGAGGAGGAGGAGGAGGTCCGCAAGGGTTCATATTATCATCCACCCAATAAGGAGGAGAGGTGTGGGTAGTCAGTCAGTCAGTGAGTCCTGGACCTGGACCTCGACCTCGACCTCGACCCACTCGAAAAAGAAGAATAATTTAATGGGAAAGGGCCTTATCGTCGTCAGCAAAGCAAGGAAATGAATGAAAGAAGGCAATTGAGTACACAGCCTCTGTGGGCCCCACTTCAATGATGCTCCGGATCTTTTCCCACGTAAGCAAGCCATGCTCCTGATCACTTTATTGCTCCAAAAACTGCATCGGATGACAGAGTATTGATTTATTAGGGAGGGCCGTCTTGATAAGAATGTATCCCAATACAGTGCGTAGCGGATATTGATGATTGGGTGTTGTGGAATTGGGAAGGATGATGAGGACGTACATGGGATGAGACGGGGAAGTGTGATGCGATGCAACCGACTGGAGCTCCAGCTTTGCTGTCCATCCATGGATCGGCTGGATTTCCGCTCTTGTGTCCCCCCTTTCTTCCCTTTCCACTGCAACGCTGTCGCTGTCGGGCCTCCTCTTCCCCATTTCTTGATCGTCTTCTCCTCGCACATGCCTCACGTGAACACGAGCACAGTCCCATGAGAAAATTGCTTTTTCCTACTCGAACCGACTCGGTGGTAGCTTTCTGAATCTTACTTCGCCCCATCCATGATCATGAGATCCAGCCCGTTCATCATCACGCCCAAACCAAATAAGTGGCGCCCATTCAATGAGAATTGTCCATTCGTATGACCAACGAACGTTGTCTTGTCTGGCCTGCTTGGTGAACCAACAGCATCGTTCGTGACTTTTGCCGCATGCAGCGGCGATTCTCCCATCCTGTCAGCGGATGGGAAGATGGAAGAGAAAATCCCAAACATGTATGAGCATGAAGTAGTTAATTTTTCTAGAGGTTGATGCTGGCTTCCTTTCCCCCCTGCCCTCCTCTCCCAAAAAGTCTCTAAAAAAAAAAAAAAGGGCGATGGAATATGCGAGAAAAACTGTCGGCCCATGGGATGGGTGGGCCCCACTTCGCCTCCACTGTTTCGCATATTTCTTCCACAAAATCTCTCTGGGCGGTGGTCTGTGAATAATGGAAGGCAGTGGTAGGACCGTTGCTTAAAGTAGAGGATGGAAAAATAGATAGCATATGATTGAGATGTCGCCACATAAGAGGTGGGAAGATACCCCTGTTGACAATATTATCCGAGTGGGGCCTGCCTTCCACATCAAACGGCGAATGAATTCCATGAGACAGACGGAAGACCCCAAGATCACCTAAGCTGCTGCTTAATAACAAATAATTGTTTTTGGATTCAATGGGGATCGCCCGCTGGTCATCACATCTTTCACTGACACACCAAATTCTAATCATGTCCCTCTTGTCTCACATCCATACCATTCATCAAAGCTTCTCCAAATCAACCCAAATTCGGGGCTTTCTTCTTTCACCTGCCTCTTTCCAACTTACGTTGGTGGAAAAGAAAAAGACACACACACACACAAAAAAGCATGATTATTATGTAAAAGAGAGTGATTGAAAAGGATGAAAACAGTATGATAGTGTGGGTGAAAAAAAAAATGGTAATCGAAACTATATAAATGATAACATCAAAGAAAGTAATAATAATTGGAAAAATACCTGCAAAGATGAAACAGGACACGAGAATACAGTGAATAAATGAGTAAAAGAGTCATAAACGAATAGACGATGACATGAGAATGAAATAGATAGATATATTATTTTTAACTAGCAAAGCATAGTATCATACAGTCAAAGAATATAATTATTCTGGATAGTTAAAAAAATTGAAATATCGCATCAAATAAAAAGAAAAGATAAAAAAGCACTCTGGTAACTTTTAATTACGCTCCTTTGGACAAGCATCCAGAGCAACCGTGGTGTTTCTGTGGTCGATGCGATTGGTATCTAGCTGCTAGGTGGGAGAGATTCTTGATACGATGGGTGTGTATAGGAGAGAAGTTTTCACCGCTTAGATATCCCAAGAAGGGAAGAAAAAGAGATGGAAAAAGCGAAATTTAGGAAATGAAGAAAAATGATGTCATAACATAGATAAAATTAATGGTTGAGAAATATAAAATTAATAAATGAGATTGTTGTGAATAGATAAAACGTCCATATCACATTGACGAGGATGGAAGAGGCAGATAAGAAACTTGAATGGAGTGGATGTTGGAAGGCTGTTGGCATAAAAGGAAATTCTGCTGGAGAGAAAATCTATATATGCATCTGAATTCACCGGACATCGGCTGTCTATGATAGACGAAACCATTTATTATATGCGTCCATTCCATTTTTCCCTAATTTAGAACATGTAATGTCAGTAACCAACATAATATTTCAAAATTCCAACGTAGAAAGAGAGAGAGAGAGAGAGCGAGAGAGAGAGATTTTGGAGACACCCACATCATTAATATTTGGGTAGGGCTCGTGCCATGCTTCTTGAGGCTAACAAACAGTAGGAGATAAAGAGACAGAGGGAGAGGTTGGAATGGGAGGCTTCCATTTGTAGGATTGCTGGAGGTTGGTAGGCACAGGCCATGTCTGGCTGTGCTGTGGGCTGCCGCCATAGCTGCTTCGGCTGGGAAAACCGCGTGAGAAGGCTGGAGTGACCTGATGCCGTCACACTAACCACCACTCAACTACTGACACGTGGCAGGCCGACCTCAGGAGGACGGCCCACCTCTGCTTTAGAGAGAAAACACAAAAGAAATATGAATAAAAAAGCAGAGGATAAGAACGGCACCTCCTCCCACCCCTCAACGAATCCACCCAATGTCCGGTCTCGGTCAAACTGACACAGCCACCACCTCTCTCTCTCTCTCTCTCTCTCTCTCTCTCTCTCTCTCTCTCTCTCATCCCCCAAATTCTCATTTTTGTTACTGTTATTTTTCCTTCTTTCTTTCGTGTGGGAATTGCAGTGACGACAAGCGAAAATAGACAGCAAGTTGGGATTTTTTCTTTTTGGGTGTTCCTCTTTTTCTCGCCTTCTGCAACCGCAACTCGTGAAAGATATTTGGAATCTGGGCATGTAAGTTCTTCTCCCAGAATCTTGTGTTTTTGGACACGTTTCTCCGGAAAAGATGATCATTTGTTTTTGGGCATGATTCTCCAGAAAAGGATTACTGCGCAATCATTATGTTATTTTTTTTCCTTTCGAGATTGCTATCAGAGTGATTGAGTCTGCATCAGATGTTCGTTTTGCATTTTCCGGAAATGGGGTCTGAGCTTTTCAGTTTATGGTTATGACGGGCGTTTCCAACCTCCATGTTCCCTTGAAACGCGGAGGCTTTAATGGTTTTTTAAAACAAATCCTTGTTTCTATGGTTCTTGTTCATTGTTCTGGCCGCCCGCCCCCTCCCCCTCGCTGCAGAGATTGATGCGGTTTTTTTTCTGGTATGCGCTCCATAGACTTTAGGATTTTGGAGATTGTAATCTTCATTTGCATGACTGGGTTTCGTTCGATTTTGCCTTTTGTCTCCCTCTTCATAGACACACTTTTACCCCTTGGGGGTCTTGATGAACTTGGTCTAGGTCTTGCTATTCTGATCGGGTCTTTCCTTTCTCTCGTTAAGCTAGAGATCTGAAAAAGACTCCCCCGCCCGTTCAGCAGTTTTGGCGTGCGTTTGTTTATTATATTTCAATTTTATTTTTCTAAGTTGCTTTGACATCGTCAAGAAATATTTGCTTTCCATTGACTCGAGCAGTTTCCGCCGATGGGTGTCTTACGAGTTTCAGCCTTGCGAAAATATTCGATATGCATGTTAGTTCCATTCGTGACTTAACATTGAAGGCTTTTCAGGGCGGTTTTGAGGGTATTGGCTGCATTTGCATTTCTTCTTTTAGTACATCTTGCGGCTATACTCATTTTACTCATTTCCTAATTTTATTTTATTTTTTAAAATTTTCGGGCAGTCTGCTTTTCCGACTTGGAATTAGGCGTTGGTTCTATAATTTTCAGAATTTGGGTTATCACAAAGTGGCAGAAGATTCTTGATTTGCCATGGCTGGGATTGATGACAATGTTTCCGTGATGAGTGACTGGGCCCGGTCCCTGAATCCCATCCCAGGGACCCTTTTCTCCTCTCTTTTAGGTGATGATTTTGTTTCTAGATCTTCCTCCGAGCTTTTGACTGAGCATGCTGGCAGCAAGGAGTCTTTGCTGGGTACCGAGGATGAGAAGATGTCGGTAAATGCTGATGAAGAAGTTGAATTTGGCAGCAGGAGGGATTCTGGTGACCGCTTGTCAGAGACTAGCATATTTTCTGTCCAGAGATCGAGCTCCCAAGCAGGTCTGACTGAAAGGATGGCAGCAAGAGCTGGGTTTAGTGCTCCAAGGTTGAATACAGCAAGGATTAGATCATCAAACATGTTATCTTCTTCTTTGGAAATTCGGTCTCCTTACTTGACAATTCCTTCAGGCCTTAGTCCTACAACACTGCTGGATTCGCCAGTTTTCCTTTCAAACTCACTGGTGAGTTTGGATACTAAAAAGCCTTTGTAGTTTTTTTTTTAATGCTTTTATTTTGTTCTGTCCATGTTTGCAGTTGTAGGATTTTATTGATAGATGTAATGTGGTTGAAGGATTACAAGGACAATGGAAGTACTTATTTTGAGTTCCTTGTTGACTGTGATTTCATGGCATCTTTGAAGTCCGACCATGGTTTTTTGCAGGCCCAACCATCCCCAACAACAGGCAAAATTCCTTTCGCACAAGGCAATGACAGGAGTTCAATGCCAGTGTCAGAATCCCCTGGCAAAAACAGAGATCATTCAGTTGAAGATGCTGATGCTGCAGCTTTTGCATTCAAGCCTCATGCGGAGTCAAGTTCCTCCCACTTTCCAAATTTAGCTAACAAAGTAATGTCAAATCTTTTCTTTCTAATGCTTGTTTGAATTAGTTGCCGTGGATTTTGCAAAAGAATGTATGATTCAGATTCTCAAATGGCTAAATGCCCTCAAACGTACACTGATTTGATAAATTGACTGCTAATCTGGAAAATCTATGAGGACTCAAGAATCAATTAAAAGTGGGTTAGAATCCAGTTTTCTGAATTTAGAGGGATAATATGCTTCGCTATACATATCCTTGATGCATAAAAAGAAATTGTTTCACAGGCTTGGTCCACCTCCACCCAAAATGACTAGTAAATTTTGGGGCTTCGTACAGCCACTCCTCTATTGGAACCTGAAATATCCACTGTATCTTTAAATGGATTTCATTCTGCAATGCTCAAGTCATCAAAATAGTGGCTCTTACTTCTCTTGATCTGCCTGACAGTGACCTTCATTGATTGAGCCGCACATGGTGAAGGTTTCCTATGTCTATTTTGATAGCAAATGTTGTGTAGTTAAGGACCATTCTAAAATGATTAACCAATTCTAGCGCTTCCTGCACTTGCATGTAATCAAGAATTTTTCCCAGAGGCTATTTGATTTGGGACCCAATTCCTCTTTCCATGACTCTGATAAAACCCAAATGTACTAAGGGAAGCAGATTGGCAGACCTAATCCATGTGAACTTTCAAATACACATCAGACAAGTAGGCCCATTGTATCTGTATATGATAATTTTCACATTATAACTGGAAATCGCCTTGCCTGTGTTCTGACAGTTCTGTTGGCTTTTAACTTCCTTTTATTCATCCTCGTTGCATGTGCCATTCTCAGGATCACATGTGAACTGCTGCTGTTGTTGCTTCACATGAATTAAACAGTGTTGTTTGATTGATACGGTTTCTTGTCTAGTATAAGATAAAGGCATTCATTTTCTTTGTTTATTTATTTTGGACGGTGTACATGCATGTTGTTTATGCTTTTGCTTGTTTTCAAATGGTTGCATTAGGGGAAAAGCATTCAAAAAGCATCACAAGTTTTGTAACCATGTAAAAAAGGATGTTATTGTGAAGCTCTTTTTTGGGTGGGCTTTGACATCTTCATTCACCATCAATGTTTAATAGGTGGATATTATTTTAGTTGTTTCCCAAGTTGGTGCATGCCCTTGTCTTCTTGTCATGCCCTCATGGTATCTATTGGCTGTTTGCATAGAAATGGGTATGGTTGCTTCACAAGCCAATCCACCACCTTTTCTCATCATACCCACCTAGCATCCAACAACTGTTTTTATGATTTCATTATAGAAGTTTTATCCCTGCTATCTGGCATCAGCTACATGAATTTTATTACACCATTCTGTGCTATCACTGACCATATTTTCAGTTAAAAGATTTGAGTTCCTTATTTTTGTAATCATCTACGTTGTTGCCTGTGTCATCCTTCTTACAGGTGCCGTCCTTGGACCTGTGTTCATTCTGGTAATTAATTTTCTTCAACTGTTTAAAATTGATTGTCTTATGATTACTGCCTCCCTACAGGTAGCGTCCACTGCCAATCATCACCGATCATTTCCAATTATGGGAACCTCAGTTCAATCCGAGTACCCAATCCTCACTCAAAGAGTAGAAGGGGCAGAAGTTTGCCCACAGAGTCAACCAAATTTTCATACTCACCCTGTATTTACCAAATCAGCCACTGGAAAAGATTCTGCTGGCAATGTTGTATCCAATTCAACAGTGTCCAGTACTGTTGGTGGTAATTCCAACCATTCTCCACCTGATGATAAGGAGGAGGGTGATAGAGATCAGCGAGAAAACCCTTCTATGGCTGTTGGTGGGTCATCTGATGATGGGTTTAATTGGAGAAAGTATGGACAAAAACAGGTTAAAGGTAGTGAATATCCTCGTAGTTACTACAAGTGCACGCATCCAAATTGTCCTGTGAAAAAGAAGGTGGAACGCTCACATGAGGGTCACATCACAGAAATCATTTACAAGGGTGCTCACAACCACCCAAACCCACCCCCTACTCGCCGGTCAGCTATTGGGTCTTCTCAGCCACCTAGCAATGGAGATGTCACTGAGCAGCATGGTCCATGGGCCCGGATTGATGGAGAAGCCATTTGGGGGAGCACACAGGCTGGGAGTGCTGGTGCAGGGTCTGACTGGAGGAATGATGTTGTGGAGACAGGGTCTTCTCTGTCCGTTGCAACTGAATTCTGTGACCAATCTACCTCTGTACCTGCACAAAATGGCATGCACACAGATGCCATAGATGTGTCTTCTACATTATCTAATGATGAGGATGAGGATGACCCGGGAACACATGGAAGTGTTTCATTGGGTTTTGACGAGGAAGGGGATGAATCTGAGTCAAAGAGAAGGTTTGTTTTTCCTTGCTTGCTTTTGCAAACTTGTTTTGTGTGTCTGTGTGTGTGTTGTTTTGCCTCCTTTCTTGGCCAACTTTCATTAGGTCACAGAAGTTGCATTGATGTTTGTAAAAATTACAGGAAGGTGGATGCTTCTGTGATGGAGATGAGTGGGGCAACAAGAGCAATTCGTGAGCCAAGGGTTGTAGTCCAAACAACTAGTGAAGTTGACATTCTTGATGATGGATACCGCTGGCGCAAGTATGGGCAGAAAGTCGTCAAAGGAAATCCGAATCCAAGGTAACAACACATTGCTCTTATCTCAAGAGTGATGAAATGAGCATTCCTAGCATGGGTGCTGGCCAAGCCTACTTCCTCTCTCCACTCATACTTAGAGCCCCTCTTCCCATAAGCTTTCCCTTTACAATGAATCCACATAGGCAGGCTTGTTGGTTAACTTCTGAGTGTTGAGTACTGGCAGGCATTGGAAGATGTTTTTCCAACCTTTAAAGTCTGGACTCTGTCCATGTGATGGCTGGATCATTCAGTATTGCTGCCATTGCATTTGTGATTTATTCATCATGGTCCTTGACAGAGTGGAATTGCAGGTTTGCTGCCAAAAGAACCCTGACATTTATGTGTAGGCCTCGTGGAAACCAATTGAGGTGTTTTTTGTGAGATTTGTATGAGTGGCAACTACAAAGGGGCAAAGCTGTAAGGACTGTGATGATCCAGAGTGGATAACACCTCAGCAGTGTGGCTACAAGTCGTTACAAATGGTATTAGAGTTAACCTCCAAAAGTCCAGAAATGGGAGTGTGTCCAGCAAGGACGCTGGAGTCCAAGACTAGTTGAGGCGCCTTTTGTGGGGTTTGTATGGGTGGCAACAACAAATGGGGAAAGTTGTGAGGACTGTGGTGGTCTAGAGCGAACAATCCCTCAGCAATGTGGGCATGAGTTTAGGATTTAGGGTTTAAGGAAGGAAAAAAAGAAGAAGAAGAAGAAGACCAGTTGGAAAACTAAACAGGAAAAGAAAGAAATAAAAATATGCCACATTGTAACTGTTGCTTGCTGAAAATTCTCATGGTGCAACAAATGGGAATATTTAATGATACAACATGAAGGTTCATGAAATTCGCTGTGAAAAAAAGACCCTTAATATGAAGCATAGTGGCTGGAGGTTGATGCTAACAACTAAATGTTAACAATTCATGAGGCTAAAAACTCTTTTCAACTCTTCCGTGCATTCGACAGCTCAATGGCTTGCTGCTGTCTTGTTTTTCTTCCAAATTGTAATAAAACTCAAGTGTTGAAGGAGGTTTTATGTTATGTTGGATGCAGGAGCTACTACAAGTGCACAAGTGCGGGCTGCACAGTTAGGAAGCACGTGGAACGTGCATCGCATGATCTGAAGTCAGTGATCACAACATATGAGGGGAAGCACAATCATGATGTCCCAGCTGCAAGGAACAATAGCCATGCCAACTCAGGGTCCTCCAGTGTGGGACCACCACCAGTTTCGCAGTCCAACATTCATAGACCAGAGCCATCTCAAGCCCATGACATCATGCCAAGGTTCGATGCGCCGACATCACAGTGTTCTTTTGGCATGCCTGGGAGGCTACCTCTGGGAACCCAACCAGTCTTTTCTTTTGGGATGAATCAGCCAGGGCTGGCCAACTTGGCAATGGCTGGATTGGGTGCTGGCCGGGGTAATATGCCATCGCTGCCGATGCCTTCATACCTGGGCCAGCAGCAGAACATGAACGGAATGGACTATATGATTCCCGAAGGGGCGATGAAGGTGGAGCCTTCATCCGACTCGAATCTGTCCATGTCAAATGGATCGGTTTATCATCAGATGATGAACAGGTTACCTTTAGGACGTCAGCTGTAAAATAACAGAGGTCGGTATGTTGGAAATTTTCATGTTGTATATGGTTGAATTTTCTCATATGCCTTTTATTTATTTCTATACAAAGGTGTTTAGTGGGGGTGGTATATATTTCTCTTCTTAATACAAAATGTTAGTGATTCCAGCACTTCTTAAGTTCACTTTCTGCCCTTCTATAACAGAACAAGCCACATAGAGTCCTCCAAAGAGGTCAAAATAGAAGAGAAAATAACCGTCTTTGTGCCTTTCTTGCTGCTATACAACTTTTTCCCCCCTCCCGCTACCTTTGCAAGCCGCAGCATGTGGTAGCCTTGCATCAGTGTCTCCAAGATTACTAGGCCGTTCATCCTCTTGCGATAGCAATGTGATATGAGTGGCTGATCATTGGCCTCCATATGGCCAGTTTTACTGATTCGTGGCTCTGTAAATAAATTGCAAACTGTATGCGTAGATAACACCGATTTTTTAGCAAAATCGTGAGTGGAATTAGTTGGTATGAAGCTTGTGTTTGGTAACCTTGTTGTGAAATTTAAGTACTTTTGAAACGGTGCTAGGGGTGCAACTTAGGTTAATCGGGATCGAGTTGAGGTT
>JAYJMB010043088.1:0-31716 GCA_036873735.1 Pouteria campechiana
CCCATATAATTCACCTTGTACAAGTTACTTTCTGATAAAATCACATACATTGATCCATAAATGGTAATTTAAGCAAAATTTTCAAAAATTAACCACTTTTTAACACCCCAAGTGTTACAAGAAGCAAAAGGCAAAGTACTATTATAGATAAAGCTCAAATGAAAAGGATTCAACTAAGTCTCCCTCGTCAGTCGAAGTGGAGATTATATCTGATGAATGCAAAGCAGCAAACTTCATCTATCATCAGGCTCAAGCTAATGATCATTTGATTAAAACAGATAAAGGCGGAGAATTGAAGGTCATCTGGTAGACCAAAGAAGTTCTTCTGGTGGACCAATGGCATTTGTCTATATATCTAAACTCATCTACTATCTACAACAGACAACCCAACAGATGAAACAATAAAGAAAAAATCATCTGCGCCTCAATGATTAGTCTGTTACTTACAATAGACAACCCAATAGATAAAGCTGTGAAGAAGATCCATCTGCACTCCAACAGTCCATCTGTACTTACAATAGACAACTCAACAAATGAAGTGCTAAAGAAATATGTCATCTATGCACCTACTATTCAAACAAACAATCCACAAGATAAAGTGCCTGAAAGGACAATTCATCTGCGCTTTTAAGATTTGTCTATTACTTACAATAGACAACCCAACAAATGATGTCATTAAATGACACCTTCAAGATTCGTCCGCTACTTATGATGGACAAACCAGAAGATGAAGGAACTTTGTTTGATGAACAACTAGACTGATGTTTCGTCTGTCATAAGTAAAGACAAACAATGGGCAAACCAAAACATTGGTCTCCATTTAGCAATAATGATACCCTTTCTATATTGATGAAAGAATCAACCATTATAACAACACCTTGACCAATGCTTATTAAGACTATGGAAATCATCTTCTCCAATGTCAACGCTGCAAGCATTTCGGCAAATGAGGATTAAGCAGAAGTCAAAAAATTCAAATGTGCTAATTAGAATGGTCTTCTGTCATTAATAGAGTTCACCTACCACCAATGGCTTGAATTCAAAGCGGTTATAAATTGAAGCATTGTTGGAGTAAGAGGAAGTAACCAAGTATTAAGGAAAATATTCAAAAATTCTCTTGAGAGCATTTATTAATCTGAGTCAAACCTTCTGCAATCCTTCAAAAGTAAAGAGCCTTGCATTTAAACCTTCCTCAACTTTCTTTAAAGGCTCCCAACCACCATTCGGGAATATCATTTACTTTTGTATTTAATTTTCAGCAACCTTCCCCTGTGCTTAGTGAGAAATAGCTGTGCTTTAACTTTTAATATTTATTTTTTGTAAATTTATTAAGCTAGTGGTTGAGACTATACTCAAGAAGAGATGTGACTGTCTGAGTGCAGACAAGAGCTATTTATTTATGTCCCCTAGAGCTGGAATCTAAAAGAGTGTTGGGAGTACTGTGATCATGCTCCCTAGAGCTGGAATCTAGAAGAGTGCTGGGAGCACTGTATTTATGCCCCTTAAAGCTAGAATCTAGAAGAGTATTGGGAGCACTATTGTATTTCTACTATTGAGAATAGTGGAACCCAAGACACTTAGAAAAGAGTGTTCTTGGAAGAGTGGAGTAGAATATTTACTCAAACCATTATAAAAATCCTTGTGTCTTATTTATTGGTGCATTGTTTGAGTGATTGAATTGATTGCTAAAGGGATGTTTGATCTTAAAGGGGTTAAGCAATAATTTTTAAATACCCAATTCACCCCTGCTCTCTTGGGTTTTTGCCTAATCTATGGACCAACAAAATCACTCATATCTTTCATCAACCAACTTGCATCATTGTTTTATTTGCATCAAAACCCCCAATGAAGCAACATAGGAAGGGGAAGATTATGTAAGAATGGAAAGATCCTTTAAACAGGGCAAAGAAAGGAAGAAAAAGGAGAAGAATTGGTGTTTATGTTGCAAATTTTCTAGCGCAAGTGCACGTATCATTAATAAGTAATAAAGTGTGAATAAGAGATTGTTCCCACGAGGATGTATAATTGCCAACTACCAACTACTCCTAACTCTGAATTTTGTTTGAAAGATTCAAATGTGGTAATAGAGTGTAAAGAGGAGATTTAAACTAATGTACTTTGGCTATGATGTAGATTTTAGATAGATAAAAGAGAGTAATTAAAACATTTAGGGGTTTTTGACTTCACAAGATTAATCTTATTTAGTTTTGTTAGTTTTAAACAATTAATGTTTGCGCCTCTATTGACAACGAGTTTCTCTTAATTAATGGTTATTCTTTCTCAAGTCATAACAACCTATTGCAATTAGCCAATTTCTAAATCTCTGTGAAAATCCCAACTAATCAAGATGCATTAAGATCAAGAAACTCATAATGTTGCATAAGCTTCTTGGATCTCTCTATCATCATGACAATCTTATGGTGATTAATCATAGTCTAATTTGATTATCGCTTCTCATCCTTAAATCAAATCACAAATCATGTTGAAAGGACTAGCATTCTTTCACATGAATTAAAATCAGATTAAACACTCAACATATATAATAAACAAAGAAAGAAATGCATTAAATATAATGAAACCAAATATTCATTATCCGGCTATATTATTCCCCTAGATTAAAGTGCTTAGCTCATAATGAAATCAAAGACAACAATACAAATCGTACTAAACATGATTAAGAAAGGTAAATGACCAAAAAAGAATAAAGAAAGATCAATGGATAAACTTCTCCACGTAGTGTTCTCAGCTTCTTTATTTTCTTCTTAGCTTCCCTTCTCTTGCAAGAAGATCACCCTTCTAATCTATGTAGTTGCCTCCTTTTCTTATTTTCTAACCCTTAACCCTAGCTAAAAAGTCCTCAAAGACATGCAAAAACTTGTTTTTATTTCATCTCCATTAGGGTTTAGCCTCATTGTGCAAGTCAAACAAAATCTGAAAAGATGTCTCTAGCATGGTGCCATGGCATAGGAATTTAGTGTTGTAGCACTAAATAGGAATTCAATGTCATAGCACTAACTCTCTGCCAGCTTGAATTCTACATAAATCAGGTTCAGTGTCACAACATACAAATTCAGTGTTGTGGCACTAAACTATCTTGCCATTCTCCATGTTGTGTCATGGCATAAGATTGACTTGGGAAATATTCACGCATCATGTTTGGTGCCGCGACATACAAATTTAGTTTTGCGGCACTAAGCTATTGTTCGTGCATTTTCTACTTTCCTTCACTTCATTCCATTTCATCTTCTCTTTTTATTAATTCTCCATGTTTCTATTATTTTTTCTACATCCATGCCCCTACAAATAAACACAAACAAAAATACCTTAAGTCAACTAAACACAACTCAAAAATGAACCAAAAGTTAGTTCAAAAAGATAGCATAAGTGAATAAAATTCACTTATCAAACACCCCAAAACTTAACTTTTTGCTAGTCCTCAAGCAAAACAAAGCAAAACAAAATAAAACTTATGATTCCATACAACACATTCTTCTATAGAAAATATTAAAATAAATTAATGATTATGTTCAGTTTATTGAGATCTCAAACCTTAAAGAAAATTTCAGACTATATTATATATCTATAACTTCAATCCAAGCATTATTATAGTGTACTCTTGATTTCCTATGTGTGTGTATGAGATGTAGCCAATGTTATTTATTCACTCGAGACTTGAATAAAAGTTGGCAACTGAAAGAATCTGCCAAGTTACTCCACAAGTTCATCTTTCTCATCATTCTCCACTAATTTTAACAAATTATCACTAAGAATCATTAGGTCTTACTAGGTTTGTAGCGGGGCCTTAGGTCTAGTCAACAAGATAAAGAATAAGGATTTACAAAGTAAGAGATCGTAAATAAATTCCACATGGAAATTCGCTCTCTTGACTTTTTATCTAGTGTTCTCTCTATTTTATGGCCTGTATTACTACCACACCCCTATACTTATTTTCTTTGGAGTTAATTGAGATGTGATCTCCAAATTAGGGATGAATCCTTACTAATTCTTTTCTTTTTTTCCTTTTCTTTATGTTGGCATTCTTCTTTTAAACACCCCCAAACTTATCTTCTTTTTCTCTCTTATATACTTTTCTAACAACCATGAGTATTTAATATGTCTCTTAATGGGTCAAACATGGTTTGGATGATAAAACTTAACAAGGAAAAGTTGAATGGTGTTCTTTCATATACTTTGCATATGTCATTCGTTTCATTGAAGCTTAATGGGGCACTAGTGAAAATGAAATAGTAGCTTAGATGAAAAGGCTCAAACTAATCAAAGAATGCCTAAATCATTTTTTAGTGATTTGTTATTAAATATTTGCTTTGAATAATGATTAAAATGACTTCTAAAGTCTCACTGAATTACGTTCATACAGTCATCTAACTCCTTTCTTAGTACATAAGTAAACTAACAACTTGGCTAAGTATTCAAGTGAGTGAGGAATCTTAAGTATAGCCCAATGCTTGCTTAAGTGAAGTTCACAAACTAAACATGAATCTTCCATTTTCTAAAAGTTTATGTGCAATGTATCATATTATTATCATTGATCTCATACAACTACATTAGTAAAGGACATAAAACAAATTACATTAGTAAAGGACTCCCAAAAGGAATTATTTTTCAAACAAACTACCTTTAAAACTAAGATGTAAAGGTCACAATAAAACAACATAGACTAAAATAGAAATAACAGAACAGGTAACAAAAGGAGAACAAGAAACAATATAGCATGTAATCCAAAGAAGGAGAACAAGAAACAACAACCACCCCCAAACTTTAGAACAACATTGTCCTCAATGTAGAATACATATTTAAGGTGCAAGGACTTCCCTTAAAGAGCTCAGTCATCATCATCAATATTTTCACCTTCAATGTCTTCATCAACTATTTATTCATGACTTGTATCTTCATCATCTTCAAGTTTAGCTTTAGGTTCAGATTCAGAGAAAGCTTTAGAGGTAGCGTCAGGGGAAGCTTCAGGTGGAAACACTATAGGTGGTGGAAGTTGGATTGGATTGCTAGATTGAGTAGGGAGCGTCGAGGCCAAAGCAATGTGGATTTGCATCAAGTAGTCAGAAAGCTGCTCCTATTTGGAGAAATATCGATCAAGGCATCTATGAACCAAGTAAGCTATTTGTCTAACTTCATCTTGCAAGCTAGAAATTTTAGCTGCATCATTAGATTGAGGTTTGTCTCCCCAATAAGATGAGCTTGCTTATTCAACACTTATGCTAGGACTCGGTACATCATGCCTACGGGGAGGGGCTTCGACATCATTAGGGCCTCTATTTTTAAAAATTTGCCTGATCATGACTGGTGAAATCACAGGTTTGGGGTGCTAAATCTCTTTAGAAGAACTGATTGGCACTCCTGCTTATTCGCAGAGATCATAATCAGTGATGGATGACAAAGCCTCCTGTCGGTGTCGATAGTTATGCCATATGCAAGATTGAAGCCTTAATGATCTTCCCTACGTCAATATATAAGCCGGTCTGTATAGCATAGTTCAACATTGCCCTTTCTTTTAAGACTCCCGAAACTTAATATGATGGCATCAGCTTCGCGAAAAAAAAATAATGCCAAACTTTTCAATAAGCCTTTGTTAGGGAAGCTACGCACTACTTTTTTGGATGTCATCCATTTCATACCTAGCTTCGCGATGACCCAAATTATCTCTTCAAGATCAGCTCCTTGATCTTTCATTTTGAAGAAATCATCATCTGGCAAGTCAAGCAACTTATATCTATGATTAATTATGGTTCCCTAAAATAAAACCCACTTGCCTCTTACTAGTGCTCTGAAATTTTGGTGTTCCTTCACATTAGCATAGAACTCTCTTACAATTGGGACAAGGGCGGCAACTAGTTGTTTGTAAACTCTTCCTAGTGTTGCTCTTTAATAGCAGCAAGAATACTCTCATGGGATGATGAAAACCTCTCTCTTGTATGCACTTTCTCTATACAATTGAATTTCTATATTGTTCTGTAGTGTCTTCACTCACAAACGTGGGTCTGATGAGATGTTCTAATTCAACACTCTTTCACTTTTTTGAAGGACCTACAACCATGGTTTTCTTTCCTTTGGGAGGCATAATAGCAATGTCCTTGCAAATAGTATGCTAAATTCAACACTATAGCTCAATACAATGCAAACCTAATGCACTATCAACCCAATGTAATTTAATGCTATAACAATCCACTCTTCTTAGACAAGGTAACTCTAATCGTCTAAATGTAACCCACAATGCTCCATTGATAAATGCAGCCCTTCAATGTGATCTCACTTCAATGAGGAATTGCCACAACCACCTCTCAAGCTAATGCAAATCATCCTTCAAGCATTTTGACAAATAGGTGAAGTGCATAATTCAATGCTTCCAACCCATGGGATTCTCTTTCCAAAGTGATGGCTTTCACTTGAAAATTCCCAAAAAGAAGGTATTGCAGCACGTATTCATAATCGAAAGGAATTGTGAACCTATTTTGAAGAAACCCTTATGCACCCCAACCTCTTCAAGGGATGATGATGGATGGTTGATGTGAACTGGAGATGGAAGAATCCCTATGTTGAAGTTGCTTTCAAGATTCAAAGTGTGGAGACTGATGAAATCTTGATGAGTTGTTAAAGGATTCAGGGTTGGAATCAAGGGTTGGAAGAGGGCTTTCTCACAAGGGTCACGGCTAAAGAAAATGTATGTTGTAACACAAGAAAGGGTGTCAAGGCACTTAAGTAATAGATGGAACTCATTCACACGTGGGACATTGAGTGACGTGGCATAGAAATGTAGTGCCGCAACACTAACTTCCTGGTTGCTCACTGGTTGCACCTATTGTTCATCAAGGCTACAACATTGAAATTGGTTGTCACGACACTAATTGTCTAACTGCACATACCCGACAACAATGCCACTTCACTGGAATTTTTTGTCGCGGCACTAATTCTCTAATTGAATTTGCTACAAATTGATCACTATAATGGCATGACACTGACTTCGTATGTTGCGGCATTGGAAGTTCATGTTGATAGATGAACTTTGTATGTGCCTTAGTTACTAAAATGTAGTCATTCCTTGATAATGTGGGTCCTTTCTAGATGTGTCCGCCTTGAAAATTAGATATTAAAGCATGTTATTGTGAATGAAATTAACTACTAAGACATGAATTAAATTTTAAAATGTCCAATTAAAACTAAGTCTATAATAATCAAATCTACAAAATATGCAATTGACAACTACATTAATGCAATTTGAAAAATTTATGCATATAATCACTAACTAAACCATGATTAGAACTTGAAATTGACTAGCTAAGACTATTAATTAGAATTTGGCAAATGCAAATAAAAACTATCTAAGGATTAAACTAATTCAGTAATAATTAAATTAATGCAAACTAAACAAATAGAAGGTTCAGACACTTAGGTTGCCTTTGAAGAAGCGCTTAAGTTATAGTCTTCAGCTAGACACTTCTTCTTCAGGGTCATTCGAGCGTGACAATTGTTTTGAGGTGATCAACATCGCCCTTATAATAAGGCTTCAATTGCTACCCATTAACTTTGAACATTCCATTTTCTTCATGATGAAGCTCCACAGCACCATATAGAAAAACTTTTGTCATAGTGAATGAGCCTGACCACTTTGATTTGAGTTTCCTAGTGAACAACCAAAGCCTAGAATTAAATAACAACACTTTCTACCTTGGAAAAAGTTCATTTCTTTGGATGTGCTTGTCATGTCACACTTTTATCTGCTCCTTATATATTTGGCATTCTCATAGGCTTCATTATGAAATTCATCTAGTTCATTGATTTACAAAAACTACTTCTCCTTGGCTACATCCATATCCATGATCAATTGTTTCATTGCCTAGTAGGCTCAATGTTTTGGCTCCACTGGAAAATGACATGCCTTTCCATAGATAGATGTCTTGAACGTAGTTCGATATGCCCACAAAGCATCATCTAGCTTTTTAGCCCAGTCCTTGAAAGAATTCAGCACCGTCTTTTCCAAAATTACTTCACTTCACTATTAGAGATTTCTGCTTAGCCATTTGTTTGAGGGTGACAAGGCAGTGCTATTTTGCTCTTGACTCCATACTTTGACAAAAGAGCTTCAAATTTTTTGTTGCAAAAGTGACTTCCTTCATCGCTGACAATAGATTGTGGAGTCCCAAATCTTTTGAACATTTTTTCGAAGAGAATTTAGCACCACCTTCTCATCATTAGTGTGAGTAGCAACTACCTCTACCCACTTCGATATATTGTCCATTGCAAGGAGGATGTACTTATTATTGCATGAGCATCCTTAAACAATATGGGCCAGTAGAAACTATACTGTAACACCTTTGCAACTATCCAATTTCCTCCAAATTACCTTCATACTCAAGCATATGGATGCTTGAGAACATCCTCCATTTCTTCCTCTGGTACACATCTTCTTATTATCTAATCAACACAGTGCTTATAGAGAATTAGATCTTTCCAATAATAGTGTTTTACATCTGACAAGAACTTCTTTTGGTGGGGGGACATATCAGATGGTATGATGTTTCCTGCCAGATAGTTTACAAAGTTTGCATACCACGGAGTGGGCTGTGTTGAAGTGGTAGCAAACAATTGCTCATTTAGGAATTGGTCATCGATGGGAGGTTTCTACATTTCTTCATCTTCTTTCAACTCCAATATTGAGAGATGATTTGCTACAAGATTTTTTGTTCATTTCTTGTCTCTAATCTCCAAGTCAAATTCTTGGAGTAGCAGCACCCACTGGATGAGTCTTGGTTTTGCATCCTTCTTAGCCATAAGGTAATTGATTGCAGAATTATCTGTGAATACAATCACCTTATTGCCAATAAGATATGATCTAAATTTATCAAATGCAAAGACAATTGCAAGAAACTCTTTCTCTATTGTGGCATAATTGGGCTGAATATCATTGAAAGTCCTGCTAGCATAATAAATGGTATGAAATATCTTCTTCCTTCACTATCCTAGGACTACTCCTATAGCATAGTCATTTGCATCACACATCAACTCAAATGGTTTATCCCATTCTGGGGCAACAACAATAGAAGCTGAGATAAGCTTTTCCTTAAGAGTGAATGCCTTCATACCCTCTTCATTGAAAAAGAAGGATGTACCTTGCACAAGCAAATTGGAGAGTGTCTTTGAGATTTTTGAGAAGTCCTTAATGAACCTTCTATAGAATCTTATGTGCTAGGGAGACTCTAAATTCCCTTGACAGAGGTTGATGGCAGAAGTTTTTCTATTGTCTCCACCTTGGCCCTATCACCTTCAATCCCATATATGAAATTCGATGTCCCTAAATAATGCCTTCCTTCATCATGAAGTAGCATTTTTCCTAGTTCAACACTAAATTTGTTTTTTCACATCTCTTTAAAACTAACTCCAAGTTTTGAAGATAATGATCAAAAGATTTTACAAACATGGAGAAATCGTCCATTAAGACTTCAATGATTTTCTCCACCATGTCAGAAAATGTTGCCATCATACATCTCTGAAAAGTGGCAGGTGCATTGCATAGACCAAAAGGCATTCTCCTAAATGCGAACATACCATATGGGCATGTGAATGTGGTCTTCTCTTGGTCTTCTAGGGTCATGTTTATTTGATTGTATCTAGAATAGCCATCTAAAAAGCAGTAGTAATCAAATCTTGGTACACAATCCAACATTTCATCAATGAACAACAGGGGAAGGTGGTCTTTTCTTGTGGCTACATTCAACTTCCTATAATCAATGGAAATCCTCCAGTTCTTAATAGAATTAATTTATTATTCTCATTCTTCACCACTATCATTCCACCTTTTTTAGGAACCACTTGTATAGGTTTGACCTGTGAACTATAAAATACGATAAATTACTCCTGCATCTAATTACTTTAATACTTCCTTACGAATCACTTCTTTTATAGTTGGATTAAGTCTTCTCTAAGCTTCCACAGATGGTCTACAATTCTCTTCCATTAAAATTCTATGCATGCATACTATTGGGTTGATTCCTTTTAGATCAGAGATAGACCAACCAATGACTAACTTGTACTTTCTAAGGACTCTCAACAACTTATCTTCTTCTGCAATAGAGAGGCTTGAAGAAATTATTATTGGTAGCGAAGAAGAATCTCCTAAAAATGTATGACACGGATGATTTGGAAACTATTTGAGCTCAAATACTAGAGGCTTTTCATTTGAAGGAGCAAACTGAGGAAGGCCTTGTCCAAGACTTTCAAAATACTTTTGATTATTAGGACCAAAAGAATTCAACCAATCAACCATTTTTGCAATTTCTTCTTCTTCAAGAATAGAAGGATTAGAATGAATCAGACTAGTTTCTAGTGGATCTTTTGAAATTCCCAAGTACTATGATTATCAAAGTATCTATTGAGTCAAGCTGAAAGCAACTGTCACTTTCTATTGGATACTTAATTGCATTGAATACTTTAAATATCACTTCATCATCCTGAACACTAAGCTTTAATTCACCTTTCTGGACATCAATCAGAGCTCTCCCTCTAGCCAAGAATGGCCTCCCTAATATAATAGGGACATCTTTATCTTCTTCCATATCTAGCACCATAAAATTTGTAGGAAATATAAATTTGTCTGTCTTAACAAGTACATCTTCAACAATGCCTCATGGGTGCTTGATAGTCTGTCCGTCAACTAAAGAGAGATAGTTGTAGGTCTTACTTCGCCTTGTCCCAATTTTTTGTAAATTAACAAGGGCATAAGATTAATGCTAGCTCACAAATCACACAATGCCTTCTCAAATATAGAATTCCCAATGATACAAGGAATATTGAAGCTTATGAATCTTTGAGTTTTGGAGGCAACTTCCTTTGAATAATTGCATAGCATTCTTCGGTGAGAGCAATCGTCATATTCTTCTAACTTTGTCTTATTTGATAGGATATCTTTCATAAACTTCACATAGCTCGGCATTTGAGCGAGTGCATCAGCAAAAGAAATATTTATGTGAAGTTTCCTGAAGACTTCCAAAAACTTAGCAAACTGCTTGTCTAGTTTACTTTTCTTTAGTTGTTGAGGAAAAGGTAAGGATGTAGCTTGTTATTGAGGAGGTAGTGGTTATGGCTTAAGAGGGGCTTCCACATGCTTTTGACTTTGTGAGTTATCTTTCCCATTGCTCATTGGAGGTTTCAATTCCTTCCCACTTCTTAAAGTGATGACTTTGTAATGTTCTCTAGGATTTACTACTATATTGTTGGGCAGGTTGGCTTGTTAATGATTGTTGAACATATTAGCCATTTGAGCTTTTGAGTTTCCAAGTTTTGGATCTATGAAGATTTTTTCTACATATTGGCCCTTGTCTCAACCATGAAATCTTTTGTTTTGTTCATGAAGTTATCAACCTTGGCTGAGAATTTATTTGTGGTATTAGTAAATTGGGCTAGAGCAATCTCCCAATCTACCTTTTTCTCTTGGTGTTGAAATCCTTGTTGTTGCTAAAATCCTTGTTGAATTTGTCCTATATTTTGTTGATTTCTCTAAGAAAAATTTGCATGGTTTCTCCACCCAGGATTGTATGTGTTGGAATATGGATTATTTTGTTCTCTGTTGAAATTTTCAACAAACTGTGTTTTTTCTTCTTGAGGGATGGATTTTCAGTTTGGCATTCTTCACTGGACTGATTACCTTGGCAGAAGTCACAAAAATTTTGATGAGTCTGAATGGAATTGACTCCCACTTGGTTCTTCTATAGTTGAATTGTGAGAACTATAACTTGAGCTATTAATATAGAAATAGGATCAATTTCATATACTCTTGCTAGCTTCTTTGACATAATCCTCTCACTTGGCCATTGGAAGTTATTTGTGACCATGTCTTCTAGTAGTTCATAAGCTTCATCCTTAGTTTTCTTCATTAATGCTCCTCCTACAAATGCATCAATCAAGTTCCAGGTGTTACTGATTGGTCTATGATAGAAATTTTGAACTTGCATCCACTTGGGTACCCATGGTTTGGACACTTTCGTAGCAATTCCTTATATCTCTCCCAGGCATCATAGAGAGCTTCACCTTTATGCTGATCGAAGTTGTTGATCTCCATCAGCATTCTTGCTATTTTTGCTGGAGGGAAAATTTTGGCAAGAAAATTTTGTACCAAATCTTCCCAACTAGTAATGGAATTTGTAGGAAGAGAATTCAACTAAACTTTTGCTTTGTCCCTCCAGGAAAAAGGAAATGCCTTAGGGGAATTGCATTGTCAGAGATCCTATTATATTTGAAGGTATCACATATCTCTAAGAAGTTGGCAATGTGTGCATTTGGATCTTCATTCGACAATCCATTGAATTGAGATCCTTGGATCATCTGTAAGGTTACTGACTTGATCTCAAAATTATTAGTAGGAATAGCTAGTCTTCTTATCATCAATCAAATTCTAGTAGCTGTTGGCAATGCATAATCACGCAATAATAGTTGTGGATGATTCTCATTCACTTCTCCCGAATCAATTATAATGGGTTGCGATTGACTCAAAACTGCTCTTTTCTCCCTTCTAATCCCTTGAAGTGTACATTCTATTTCAGAATTAGTAGGGATCAAATTGCTACTTTTAGATCTTCACATAAACTTATGAGAGCTCCTCGAAAATGAACAAAAACTACAATGAATAAAAAAGATAAAAGCAAAACTTTAAAGCAAAATTAGAGTTATTTATTTTGATATTGGCAATAATACCATCCCCGGTAATAGTGCCAAAAATCTGTTGTGGATTTGTGAATGCAAGTGCATGTATCATTAACAAGTAATAAAGTGTAAAGAAGAGATGGTTCCCACAAAATGTATAATTGTCAATTACTAGCTACTCTAACTCTGAATTTTGTTTGAAAGATTGGAATGTGGTAAAAGAGTGTAAAGAGAAGAGATCTAAACTAATTTACTTTGGCTATGATATAGATTTTGGATAGATAAAAGAGACAATAATTAAAACATCTAGGGGTTGCCAACTTCACTAAATTAATCCTATTTAGTTTCATTAGTTTTAAACAATCAATGTTTGCTCCTATGTTGATAATGAGTTTCTCTTGATTAATTATTATTCTTTCTCAAGCCATAACAACCTATCTCAATTAGCCAATTCCTAAATCTCTATGAAAATCCCAATTAATCAAGATGCATTAAGATCAAGAAACTCATAATGTTGCATAAGCTTTATAGATCTCTCTATCATCATGATAATCTTATGGTGATTAATTTAGTCTAATTTGATTATTGCTTATCAGCCTCAAATCAAATCACAAATTATGTTGAAAGGGCTAGCATTCTTTCACATGTACTAAAATCAGATTAAACACTCAACATAGATAATGAACAAAGAAAGAAATGCATTAAACATAATGAAACCAAATATTCATTATCTGGCTACATCGTTCCCCTAGATTAAAGTGTTTAGATCATAATCAAATCAAAGATAATAATACATATTGTACTAAACATGATTAATGAAGGTAAATGACTAAAAAAGAATAAAGAAAGATCAATGGAAAAATTTCTCCACGTAGTGTTCTCAGCTTCTTTGTTTTCTTCTCAACTTTCCTTCTCTTGCAAGAAGATAACTCTTCCAATCTGTGTAGTTGCCTCTTTTTCTTGTTTTCCAACCCCTAACCCTAGCCAAAAAGTACTCAAAGATGTGCAAAAACTTATTTTTATATCATCTCCATTAGGGTTTAGCCTCATTGTGCAAGTCAAACAAAATCCCAAAAATTTGAAAATTTGTCTCTAGCATGGTGCTGCAGAATAGAAATTCAGTGTCTTGGCACTAACTCTCCGCCAACTCGAATTCTACATAAATCAAGTTTAGTGTTGAAGCACTAAACTACCTTGCCATTCTCCATGTTGGGCCACAACAAAGGATTTTAGTGTTGCGGCACTAGTTTGCTGACTTGGGAAATATTCCTGCATCATTTTTGGTGTCGCGGCATACAAATTCAGTGTCATGGCACTAAGCTGCTATCCATGCATTTTTTGCTTTCCTTCACTTCATTCCATTTCTTCTTTTCTTATTGTTGATTCTACATGTTTCTATCATTTTTCCTATATCCATGTCCTTGCAAATAAACACAAACAAAAACACCTTAAGTCAACTAAACACAACTCAAAAATGAACCAAAATTTAGTTCAAAAAGACATAGTATAAGTGAATAAAATTTACTTATCAATTTAGGAAAGGAGTAGAAGAGAATTTGGGAATCAATAATTTATTCAATTGTAGTCAATTAGCATAAAGTTTAAAACATATAAATAATCCCCTATTTATAGATGATAAAAGAAAACCCTAATGATTAATCCTAAGGAAATGTTGATGAATAAAACCCTTAATAAAAGCAATGATCTAAACCATCCATTAACTAAATATATTAAATCCCTAACAGAATTGAATGTCCAAAATTTCTAATAAAACATCTTGAAAAATAAAGAAACTCTAATCTACAAAGCCTCATCATGTTTGGGAGGAAACTCATCTTTAAGTTTGAATTGTTTTGCATCATGCCAAGGATGAAAACTAACTTTAGAAATTCCTATAAGCAAAGTTGAATGCTCAAAGGAACTTCCTTTACAAGCCTTAAAAGCATTCCCAAATATTTGAGGAGTAAGTTGCATTTTATGATGTGAAGGTCCTTTCTGAAATTTTTTGAAGAAACAAATCTATTTTTATAATTTTTGAAGGCTTAGAGACCTGTAAAAATCCAAGTGCTTGAGTTGTAAAACTTCCTATGTAGAACCCTAGTGACTAATCTATAGATCTCTTAAAGAGATTTATTTTCAAATTTTCAAACTGGGATGAACTTTTGCAAAGTCCCAAAAATAAATTCCTACTCACCTTCTCCATGCACATGCTGGAGACAAAAATGGGGTTGAAACCCACTAGCTCTCAGTGCAGATGGTTCATAGTCTAAGTGAATTCTTGGTCAATCAGTTCGAACAACAACATAGGTTGCTTATGACACAAACAAGGGCAGTGACATGGACTAGTTGCTTTCTCTAATAGCTTGGATCAGATGTGAAGCCGCTTGTGCAAGAGCTATAAGTAGTCGATGTCAACGCTATAAAACTCCTTTTCTAAGGTTAGAGATCATCAAAGATGAAGAAGAGGGCTTCTCAGGTCACTTCGACATTGTGAATCATCATATTTGGAGTATGCTTTGCTGGATCTAAGGTGTGGTTTGATTAGTGTCATTAGATGGCGAATTCCAATGCTGCAAAGTCGATGGAGCTGAAGAAGACATTTGAATTCCCTTCCAGCACCACGGGTTGTTAGGTCAGGTACAACATTTGCAATTTTGTTAAAAGAGATAATTTCACTAACCCTACAAAATGACATTTTTATTAATTTTGGAGAAATTATTATTAATTTGGTGAAACTATTTTATTAAAATAGAAAATTAAAAAATTAGAAAAAATTAAGTTTTTTTTATTAAACTTCAAAATAAATTATGATAAATATAAATACATATTTAAAATAAAAAGCATAATTAATGCTAATATATAAGAACCAATGGAAACATATCAATATTACAAAAAACATTTAAAATTCTAACATAAATATATAAATATTTATAATAAATCATTCTTAATCAATAGAAATAATTAAATTTCGGCTCATAAACTCTATTAGGGATTTCCCCCAAATCATCCTTAATTTTACAAAAATCATAATTACTCAAAAATTAATAATATGAATAATATTTTTTAGTAGATTATTTAAAAATAGTTGTTATTTTCATCATCAAATTGCACAATATCCTTTCAATCATAAGATTTGGGAGAAATCCTCAAATCATGCAGATTTTCTCCTTAATTTAAAATGGATGTTAAATCGATATTGAATCTATGTAAACGACTCAAAAATAACTTATATGAAATAAATATAATCATTTTCATGTCGAAAATTAAAACAAAATGAGAAAAAACATTATGTACCACCATTGAGTACGAAAAACCCATAAAAAATAAAAGGGAGGATTTTACTATTATTTCAAATGGATTCACAAAACTAAGTGAAGAAACTAACTTTTTGGGATTTGTAAGGCTTTGAACACTGATATGTAAGATTCAAGCCCCAACAATTACCCTTTATAGTTACCACACCTCGAATTTCATATTATTCCACTCAAATCTCTTTTTTTCTTGCAAATCAAACCCACTAAAGTTGAACTGGGATTCGTAAAGCTTGGAGGTAAGTTTGAAAGCTTTAACACTCAAATTTCTTGGAATCTAAGCCCTACAATGAAAGGATTCAACATACAATCACTTATATCTAAGAATTTACCACTCAAACTTGTTTTTTCTTTGTTATATTAGTATATTTGAAGTTGAAAATGGCTTTACAATTGTGGGAGATGGATTTCAAACAAAGAAAATCAGATTTGAGGAGGAAATAGCTGGTGAAGCAAGATAGATATTGTTCGCAAGTTTTCCTCTTTCTCATGATGTTTTCAACAAAGTGTTTCCAATCTCTTGATATTTTTAACAAAATGGAGAGAAGAAATAAGAAGATACCGAGACTATAGAGATAATATCGATATTGTCCAGTAAATCTTGAAGTTTTTTACTAAACAAGCAGATTTTCTTGTTTAGTTTACTAATGTAAATCCTATTTGTTTTGATAATAAGGTGTTGTATGCCATGAAATGATATCTATTTTACATTTTTATGAATATTTTAGGTATATTCGGTTGAATTGAGAATGAAAATGAATACAACTTATACACCCTTAAGTTATGTCATGTCACAAGTGTTTTTGACTTAGAAAAATCATATCTTTCACATTCACTATGTGAAAACAATGTTTTAATCTTTTTCATCAAGTTAATAGGTTGGAAGTCAAGTTTCCAAGTGATGAAGATTGTCACACTGGACCCCTAGAGGTTTGCACATGGCCAAATAGTAAAAGAATCAATTTATGAGGGCATTGGAGGGGCTCCCAATGAACCAAGGCGATCGGGCCTAAGGGTGAAATAGGGTCGAGTTCAACACAAACCTGACTAACCCAACCAAAAAATAGGTTGCTTTGGGTTGAGAAATATGGAGTTGAGTTATACAAATAGGTTTGAACCTGACTTGATTTCTAAAATAGGGTTGGGGTTTGGCAACTTGAATTTAACCAAACTTGATTATATATATATATATATAATTACTTTTTTTCTTTTTATATTTCTTTATATCATAGCTTTTAACCCTTCACTCCTTTCCCATGTTATACCAATGATATACACATATAAGTATTTTAGGTGATATAACTAGAATTTGAAATAAAATTTAAAAAATAATTATAATCATAAAATATGAAAACTGGTTTGGTTTTTCTTTTTTAAACTTTTTTCTTTAACATATTTAGTTATTCTCTACTAAGTGCTAGTTTATTTTTGTGACAAAGGTTGGTTCAATGATTGAGATAAGGAATCTTCGAAAAACATTAGTTTTATTTTTATCTTTTTAGCTTGTGAACTTTGATAATTTAATCATGAATTTTTTTTGAATGGCATAGGTAATATACAAGAACGTTTTTTACATTAAAATATGGGAAAATTCTTGTAGAAATAATATTTTAATAGTATCAAAATTAAAATTTTATTTTAGTTACCATAAAATATTTATTCAAAATAAAAATAAAAAATAAAAAATAAATCAAGTTTAGAATATTAACTTAATTTTTCAACCACATTTTGTTAGGTTCGTTAGGCTCGGCTTAACCCAAGAGGGGAGGGATGAATTGGGTTTATAAAAATTTCTTGCTAAACCCATGTTTAACCAAATATCTTCTTTTTGTGCTTCTGTACAATTGGTAATGAGATAAATAATAAAGCAATAGAATGCAAGAAAATAAATTAATCACAAATAGCATACGCAATTTATAGTGGTTTGGGCCAACCTCCTTATTCCACTCTTCTAAGAACACACCCTTTGTTCCTTAGATTTCACTATCCCATATAATGAAATACAAACATACACCTAGAACTCTTCTAGATTCCAGTTTTAGGGGGCACAAGCAATTTAGCAATTGATTGCGAGACAAACTCCAATAATCAACTTACTCTTCTTGATTCCAGCTCAAGGGGGCATAAATCTTAATGCCTTTGCACTCTTCTAGATTCCAGCTCTAGAGGGTGTATACAAATTAATAAGTTGTTTATGAGATACTCCAACAAACAATCTTGTTTTTCTTGAGATTGGTCTCCTCTATCAACTCAAGGAATACACAATAACAAATGAAAGAAAGAATTACACTTAGTAATGCTTCTTGGTGAGCGCAGGGGAAGACTTGATCTGTTGCTCTTTACAGTGCTGAAGATCTTCCCTTTATATTATAGAAGAAGGCCTTGAATGAGGATTGTGAAGTTGAAAGCTCTTGAATGATTATGAGAAAGGTTAAGCACTTGACCTTTGGGTTGTAAAGATTTCTTGAAGATTAAAGATTAATCAATCACTTGTTCAACCCCTGAAATGTCTCAACACTTCTCCTTATATAAATCTTCCAAAAACTTGACCATTGGAAGAAGTTGGATGGTAGTTCGTGGTAATGATCAAATTTTTTACCATTGGAATTGACAGGCAGCTACAGTATTCAGTTGCACTTCAAGTGATATGGCAGGTGGTATGGTGAATTGGCTATGGTCAGATCCTAGATTTTCCTCCAAAGCCATGTCTCTGTCTATTGGTAAGTAGTACTATAGGCGGCTATGTATCGGTTGCACTCCTTTAGAATGTCTGAAGAACATCTGAACACTGAATTTTTTATGACTTTGAAATGCTTCTTGTAGACAGAATTTTCTTCCTCTAAGTTGTTGTTTGATGCCTCTGAAATGTCAATATAAACTTTTAAACTTGTAACTCTGAGTTGCAAAAAGTTTATCTACTTTGTAATACAATTTTTGACTTCTTGAAAGTTGTAACTTCTCTGAATTTTGAGATGCAATATCTGATACTTTGAAAGCTTCCTTTGTTACTTCTAAAGCCTCTGCATTCTAAACAAACCACTAAAATTTTCCTTCAATCTTCTGAATGATGTGGCTCTGGAATGCAGCAAGTTCTTCATGCTTCTGAAATGTTGTTTCAGACCCTCTCAATTTTGTAGCTCTTTGGCATTCAAAAATGGACAACAAGTGTTTCAAAGCCTCTGAAGTTATACTTTAGAGCTTCTGAAGGTTGGGTTTCTCAACTATAGCATTCCTTTGAGTTGTCATGGCTTTAGTAATGTAACACTCCTTCAAATAGTTGTTTCTGCAATATTGTGCTCCTTTAGAATGTCTGAAGTTATGCTTTAGAAAATCTGAAGGTTGTCTTCATGAGTTACCATATTGCTTTAAGTTTTAGAGCCTATAAAGCTCTATTTCAGACCCTTTGAAGTTCAACTTCAATTTGAACTTCCTCCAACAATGTACTTCAGATCATCTGAAGTTGGTTTTAGATGTTTTGAAGATCCTTCTAGTGTTGATATTCACCACGGTTGCATTTTCTCCTCTGTTCATCATCTGAAACATGTTCTGAAGAGTCTTAACTTTGTTCCCACATTATTTCTTTCATTTAGCACCGCTAAAGATCATCGGACCCTAAAATCTAGCCAATTTCTAAAATTTATCAGGTAACCTCTGAAATTTGAAGCTTTGAATGTCCTCTAGAGTCTGAATTCTTTCTTATTCTTAATCATCCTCTAAAATGTTGTAACACCCGGGGTGTTAGAATAAGGAAAAGTGTTGTGAATTATTGCTAAGGCTAAGTATTGTAAAAATTGTTAAGGCCAAGATAGATATGAATCAATTTGAAATTTTGAATTTTATTAAGTATATTACTTAAGTTTAAGTGGGAAGCAAGCATCTCAAAAGTTGAACACACCTGAGAGCTAGGTGATTCTTACATGATTTGATCTAATTATTTGAGGGCATTATTAATTAGCTTATTTTCATAGTTAATTAACAGATAATGATGTTACATGATGGGGTGTTGTTACTAAAATTTGAATCCCCTTTAGATATCTTGTTGAGATACTATAATTTCAATAATGCATCTAAAATCTTTACTAAAATGCTTATGAGATGTTAAGGCGATGCCTCAATGAGAAACAAATTGTGATTAGCTAATTTCATAATAACCCTCAAGTGGCCATAAAAGTGTGTACTTAAATGACATATAGTGATGAATGAAATGATGATTAAGAATTCTAACTCAAGTATTTTAATAAAGAAAGCCTTGAAATGGTGGTTTAGATGAAAACTCCCAAATTTAGTCCAAATGGGAATCTCAAATGGAAATGGGTGTTGATTCCCAACTAAAGTGAATGTTTGAGATGTATAATTGACTAATAAGGTATTTGATATATGTGTAAATTGAATATATGTGATATATATAGGATCAACAGAGTATGGATGAAAATCTGAGTATAGAACTAGAGAATTCGAGAAATGGTTCTTCATAAGGTAAGTAGGCTCCTTGCTATGATGTATTGCTAAATGGGCATAGTGAGTGTCCTATATTTGGTATCCAAGAATGTATACATGGATGGGGATATAGTAGATATACCATGATTTTAGTGATATGAGTATGTATGTGTGGTTTCTTAGGGATAGAAGATATCCCATAATTCTTTTGGCAATGTATGTATGTCATGTATGAGTATAAAGATTAATCAAGATAAAAATTATCCCATAAATATATATGAATACTTATGATGATATGTAAATGTGTGGATGAATAAATGATGGGGATAAGGACTATCCCACACTTGTTTTCTGTTCTAAGTGTTTTTCTTAGGATTGACAAAATGGTATATGGGGATCATGGGCATCCCAAAATGTCTCTTAATGTGTTATATGTGTTGTAGGATTGGGGATAATGGGTATCTTAAGAGTTTGCATAGAATGTTATTAATTATAGTATGCCAATATGTGTGTTGATGGAATGGAAACATTCCAGAATTTTGTATATGACATAATATGATATGAGATGCCAGAATGGCCTATACTTGATATGTTATGCATAGATGGCATGATGAAGATATTCTACGCCTAAGTGGCATAGATTTTAGACATAATGGAATCATGAGGATTTGAGCCTCATAGTATGGTTGCATTGGCATGCATTTAATCATATGCTAGCTTTGGAACATGTTGTTCCTATTTGATTATTATTTTCTTTTATTCAGCCTACTTACTAAGTTGCCCAGACTCATGCCTTCTTATTCTTATTTTTTTAGTCAGCGGGTGACGTAATGAATCCTAATTAAGGGTTGAGAATGATGAGCAAGACATAAAGATGTCCTCCTTGTAATATAATGAAGTGGAATTTTAATTTCATAATGTGTTTGTATAATGTATTTAAAAAGATTCCAAATGATGTATAATAAGATTCATGGCATGTCATAGTGATAAATTATTAATGATATTGTGTACGGGTTTGTATAATCTCAGTGATACGTATTACCATCATGATTTGTTTCGGTCTTGGGTAGCTATGAGTGTATGTTTTAGAATTTATATCATTACTTTATTTTATTTGATAAATATTTGTATAGGTTTATAGCCTCACATTTCAGGCTAGGTTAAGCTAGATTTTGGCAAAATTTTTCCTTAGAAATGGAGAAATTACAAGGAAATGGTAAAACGCATAAGCCCCTAGGTGGGGTGTTATATATGTATCTTTCAATAGTTGAAATCTCCAAACTTTTGTAGTTCCTTCTAAACTTTTGAACACTTCTTCTGAACTTGGAAATCTTGACAACTTCTAAAATTTATCAGATAACTTCTGAAATATGAAGCTTCCTAATGAACTCTAATTCTTCTTCTAGAACTTCTTCCTCCATCTAAACAACTCTTCTGAAGCTTCCCTACACTCTGAAGCTTCCTCTGAACTATAAAATCTTAGCAACATATTTTTAGTTTAATTCAAGTCATTAACCAAGTTTTGTTATCATCAAAACTATACACCTAAACTAACAATCTCCCTCTTTTTGATGATGACAAAACTTAATGACTTGTCATAGTAAAAATTATGCTAATGAACTATATGCAAACTCCCCCTACCTGTCTTATTTAATGATCCTTTGGAGTTTGTTACGTTTATGCTCATTTGCTAAGATATGAAAAACAAGTCATGATAATTCTTCTCCTTTGATCAAAAAAGTCACGACAACATCCTAACATCCTCTCCCCCTCTTTGTCATAATCAAAAAGGTCTAGCCTATGGGAGTGGGGAATTGAGATGCTCAAAGGAAATACACACCCTAAGATTTACAATGTAAAACTTCATTATCTAATCTTCAAATCAAAAGATTCTAACTTATATTCTCTTAATCCATAAAATCTTCATTTTCTTCTGCTTACCACATGATTGTTATTCTTATGTTTTCTCAAAACTTGTGTATTCTCATTCCAGTTCTTTGGTGACCATTACTTTGTTTCATTCAAAATATATTTTGCATCAAGTCATGATAGCAAAAGAATTTCATCAATCTTGAAATTATCCATGACATGAGTATTATCATCACTTAAACACACATTCAAATAATCATGTTATATGATTACAATTCTTTGTTAATTGTAGTTATAACCAAGATCAAATACAATCATAAAGCCATGATAATGATTATAGAAGATCTGTCTAAGAATGAAATACCTATTTGAGATCTTAAACTATGAAGTTTCCCTAACAGGCTTGATATACACCTTGGGACTGCAATTCTGTTTCATGACATGAACAATTGTTCATTTAATCAGACTACATGATCTCAAGTATTTAATAATCTCATTTAAGACCCAAATCATGTAAATTTGTTAAACCTTTTTAAAGATTATAAAAGATCTCACTAGGGATTGAATTCTTATTCGAGATCTTGAACCTTGAAGTCCCCCAAATAGTTTTAACAAATACCTTGGGACTATAATCATCTTTAAATTATGTCCATGGAAAACTTAAATGTTTTCATTCATGCCCAATTAAAGGTGTATCTATTTTTATTTACAGAGTTCATATGATCAATGTTTATCCATTTAGAAGTATCTTTTAGAAGAGTTTGAAGACTTTCCATCTAAACCAACTTCTGAAATATGTAAATGTAAAACGCAAGGGACTTCAAATCATGTCAAGCAAGGGGATCAATTTATATCAAAAAGAATAGACATAATTCTCAAGGAGATTTAAGTTCATCCTAAGAAGCATAAGTAATGTGATAAAGTCTATCCCAGATTTTGCATATATTAATTGTTGCTTTTATCACTTGTTTGTTTTTCCAAATCATTTCAATTTAATCAAATATGTTTCAACATAATATGATAAACACAAATCATTTTAGTCATTTAATAACTAAGATATGACAATTCATTATACTAATTTTTTTATGTTTGTTGTTCCAAATGATTCTATGATATTGTTTTGTGATAATATGTTTATAGAAAATTTCCAAAATTGTCTAAAACTAAAATAGGATATTTATCATTTTATTTATTAGATGATCTTTTTACCACCTAATCTTCTTAAGTTCTTTTTTATATATGGTGGACTGACAAATATAACCATGAAAGGCAATCTCCATCAAAATCTCCAAGTTAAGGTGCTCAACAAAGGCATTTATTGCCACAACTGAATCAATAGGGAGAACTTAACTGAAGATGCAGTAATTGAAAGTTGATGCATAGATGGAGGCCTATTTACTAAGATAAGATCACCATCCTCCAAAGATCTATATATTATATTACCTGACTAGAGTTCACTATGTTGCTTTAATAAAATTAGACTACTCTTGCTCTTTATATAGCACTCTCTCATATGATAAACATGTGACTTGCAACATTTCTTAAGCTCTCTCAAGTTCCTTGAATTCACATGCTTAGAAATCAGCAAATTTTCAGAAATATCTTCAGGAATGCTAATTTCATCTAATCTAAGCTTTGGATAATCAATAGCAGTTAGATGCAGTGTTTGATCCAATGGTTTCTCATGAAGATACTTCTTTAATCCATCTAAGACTAGATTTGCAAGAAGCATCATTATCTTTGCTTGTAAGGAATATTAATACATGGCTGGGATCAAGTGAGGTAATATAAAACTTGATGATCAAAAATGCAATGGTCATCACTTAACATGCTTACTCTAACCACACTTATTCAGCTATCTTTTGAAATCCATAAGCATTTTGTATGCCCTTGTATGTTCATCAATGCTTTGCAAATCTATTCAGATAATAATGATGGTCATAATTCATAACTACTTTACACCTCATCATTTGATCAAATCATCCAATGAAGTATTTATAATATTCAACATGATAATCTTGTAAAGTTATTTTCATATTTGATCACCCTAGATTGTAATCAATGCAATGCTACTCAATATAAACCATTCCTACTTATTTTGCATTAATTTCCTAGCCTTTTTGTTTAAATATGTGCCTTTCTATGGTCTATTTGCTAGTTTGTTGATGAGCTCATAATATATGATGTTTTATTACCTAAATTCACATATATTTTGAATCCTCTTTTGATGTAAATATAGTGGATTCCAATAAATTTGTACTTAATCTAGTTATTACTTAAGTAAATTCTATGTTGATTTAGTATATTTATTTCCAGATCATTAAGTGTAAGAAATAAAAGAAAATATGGAGAGATATATGGAGAAAAGAAAGATAAGGAATGTCTAAGTTGGAGAATGGAAATCAGAATCTTTGCATGAGAAAAATGTGGATAGCAAGCTTGGTGTTGCGGCTCCAAATCTGGGGGTGCCGGTGCCACTTTGAGGCCATTTTTGCATATATCTGTAGATTGATTCAGCTCAAGTAGTAAACTTTATAGTTTTATCCCTTGAATTTATCTATTCAAATATTAAAAATTATAGGATTTGGAGTTGAAACGAGAAAGTTATGGCCAAAACACTACAACTGTCTTTGAATCCAATCCAATTTCAGATCTACAAAACATGGTATTAGTTGTGGCCCAATTTCGGCATATTTAGAGGATGAATGGGAAAACATGTTGAACATGAAAGTCATATTTTTGAAAGTTATCTTTCCAATACATTAAGAATCATGTGATTCTGAGTTTGTAACAGGGAGTTATAGTCGAAATAGTTTGCATATCTCTGGTGGATAGCAAGCCCAGCATTGCGGCTCCCAATCTGGGGCTAGCGGCACCAAATTTCCCCCCTTTCATGTGTGTGGCATTTTCTCCCCCATTTTTGCACTATAAAACCTCATTTTTTGGGGGGAGGTTTTTAGGGATTTTAATCAGGGTTTCTAGAGCTACTCTTGGAGGCTCATTTGGAGGCAAGGGGAAGGAGAGTTTTGCAAGAGAAGAGAAGCAAGGGAGCAAGAGAGGAGATCAAGTTCTATAAAATTTTATGTTTATGAAGGGATTTCTTCTTATTTTTCTTCTATGAACTATTTCTCCTTTTAGGGTGAAGATTTAGCTTTCTTATATATTCTTTGTAATTTGAATTGTTGGTTTATCAATGCAATTTCATCTTGTTTCATTTATTATGTTTATTGCAATCATTTGATTTGTGTAATTGCTTAATCACCAATTTCATGAATGAGATTGATTGTTTGTGCATGGTTAAGGTATAAACCATATGCTAAACCATGAGCTCCCTTGAATGAAAAGTATAGATGGTTATGGTACACACCCTATGCTAAACCAATCTATTTGGTTCATTTAGTTCTTGGTCTTAATGGGTTTTTAACTCAATTATGCTAAACACCATAGGAAATTGGAACAAGTGAAAAACTTTATTTAAACTCACAATCATATATTTGATGGAAGAAACCCAAGATAATGTATTAAATCCAACATTCCAACAACATAGATATCAATGAGTGGTGAAATCGGATCCTTAGACTCTTATAATCTGTTAATCTCTTCCACATAATGCACTTTCATTGTCTTCTATTATTTCACTTAATATTTAGGTTTATTTAGCATCCATTATATCTTTTTAGGATAGTATTAGTTTAGTGACTAGATACAATTGAATTGGTTTGATAGTTCTCTATGAAATCAACCCTTGCATTGCACACTGGACTACTATATACTCGAGCACTTGCGAGAGATTATAATTTGAACCATCAAGTTTTTAGTGTCATTGTCGGGGAACTAGTCCCAAATTGATTTGATTAATTTAGTTACAATTTTTCTTTTTCAGGGTTGTATGGTGTTTAGAATTTTTAGTTGTTTGATTTTTTTTCTTTTTGCTAAGTTGTGATTGCAAGAAAGAAGAATAAATGAGAGATTACATGAAAAATAAGGTAGCTCAACAAGCACTGCAATTGATGAAAGAGTTTGTATGCCCTATCATTGGATTATCACCTTCATACATTATTTTGAATGATAATGCTAGAAATAATGAATTAAAGCACATACACTTTGACATGCTTCCTTCTTTTTATGGTTTTGTTGAAGAAGATCCCTTAACATTCATGCGTTATTTTTACTCAACTATCCAAACTTTTCCTTTGTAGGGACTTATTGAGGATCAACTATGTATGAGATGCTTTCCATACACCTTGAAGGATGTAGCTAAAACCTATTTATGACATTAGTTCCTAATGCACTTACCACATGGGATGCAGTTTATAACAAGTTCATTGGTAAATTTTATTCTCGTGCTAAAACTATAGAACTAAGAGGTTAGATAGCAACTTTTCATCAATTGGAAGGTGAGGCATTTCATGAAGCTTGAAAAAGATTTAAAATGCTATTGAATCAATGTCCACACCATCATATTCCTTTAAAGTTGCTAACTTAATGTTTCTATGATGGATTGATACAACCATGCCAAGCCATGGTTGACAATATTGCAGGAGGAGCCATGGGAGAGAAGACCTCGAGGAGGTATATGAACTGTATGAAATGCTTGGAGCAAACTCACAACAAATGAGTGTTAGAGGTAAGTCCAGAGGAATGTATGAATTGAATTCCAACACTGAGCTTTCTATGCAGATCTCGGAGCTTGCCAAGAAAATGAATATGATGTGCTTCATGGTGATAAACCAGAAACAACCCATTCTTGCTAAGGTATGTTCTATTTGTGGTATTTCTAGTCATTCATACAATGATTATCCTTTTAGGCAGAGTTTTGTAGAATTTTTAGGACAAGCCTATGCGATTAATTTCTATAACCAACCACCCCTTGATGATACATATCCTGGTTGGAGAAGTCATCCCAATTTTTCATGGAACAATGATCCAAATTAGATTCAATCTGGAACATGTTTTCAATCAAAGAAACCTACTCTTGAAGAAACATTACAAAGTTTTGTCTAGGCAACCCAAACTCAGTTCTAGAATGATGAAACAAGGTTCCAAAATATTAAAGCAAGATTCTAGAATGTGGAGGCATCCATGAAGATGACAGAGACTTAGTTGAGGCAAATTGTAGAGGCCTAAGCAAGTGAAAGCAATCACAACATTGGGAGGTTGTAAGCTAATACATGATAAAGTTGGTGATGTGATCAACGATTCTAATGTCTTTGCAATTTATGAGGAGGAGGTGAATGTAAGGAGAGCTATATTTTCAATTCTTAACCCTCCACTCAACTACAAGCCACCACTACCTTATGATCCACCTATTCCATTTCCTGGGCGTTTGGAGCTAAATGAAGTTGTTAAAAAACCTTGCGATGGCAATGAGCAAATTCTGGTGTTAGATATTTTCCCACAAGAAAAAGCTGGTATGGAGGAGGATAAGCTCATGCAATTCGAAGATCATACTGCAAACTTATATTTTTAAGGAGATGGAGTTGTCCAATGAGAATCAAAATGGCCTTAAGATGAATGGAATGGATGGAATGATGGAGGAGTTTTCAATAGTGCCCATAAACACAGTTGAAGGAGATGAATTAGAATATACTGTATCATTCAACAATGTTTTGGGAGCACCAACATTTTCCAAGCCACTACCAAGTTTCAAAGAACCGGAACACAGAAAAGCTAAATTCCATTTCAAAGATAGGAGGCCATAGTCGGGCTAGGACTTTAAATCAAGTGCTTCTTAGGAGGCAACCCAAGCTTTTTCTAAACTTTTTTTGTTTTCTTAGCATTTAGTTTCGTATTTTCTTTAATTAGTGGTGTTATATTTATATTATAGAAGGAGGAACTCTGATTTTAGAGAATTACAGATGCTCTTTCAAGTGTTAAAATGATGCCAAGCTAGCCCCAGAAGAAAAGGATGTGAATGCACTTCATTCTGGAAAGCCCTTGATCTTAAACTTCTTTCAGTATTTCACATTGAAGACAATATGAAGTTTAAATTGGGTGGTGTTTTGCATTGCATTCAAGTTCAAAACAAGTGCATTCAGTTCTGGGCAATTTATTTTTTTTCAAATTTTGGTGTAATTTTTGATGAGATGCACATTCTGAAAAAAAATTAGCTGATAAAATCCAAGACCAATTGTGCTGAAATTGATGAAATTGAATGGTATTGGATATAATGGTTGTCTCTTAATGATCAATGACTTATGCTTAGTTTTTTTATTACTATTGCACATGATTTAGAAGAAATTAAAGGCACAACATTGTGATTGAATGATTATTATGTTAAGTCTTTCTTTTCCCTAAATGATGGAATTTTTATTGAGCACATAATGTTATGATCATGCAAATTATATGTAGCTTTGTTGATAGTGTTGTGAATTCAATGATATATTTTGATTGAAATGAGCATGCTAGAACTTGTTTGATTATCCCTCAAGGCAAAATCCTAGATTGCATGTTTACTTGGAAGTGATTTGGGCATTCTTTGATCAATTTGAACCTTTCATGCTAATTTAGTACATTCATGTTACTAGTATCCCCACTGTGCTTAATGAAAGAATGGCATATACAAAGCATGTGAAAGACCTTCATTTAACTTTTCTTTCTTTAGCCTCATCATTAAACCTTTTTTTAGCTTAAAAAATCATGTTTGACCTAATAAGACACATATTCTATGCTCATGGCTGTTTGAGAGGTATGAGTGAAGCAAAAGAAGATAAGTTTGGGGGAATTGAAAATAAAAATGCAAAAGGAAAAGAAAAGGGATAAAAGGAAAATAATTTGTAAGGATTCATCTTCGAATTGGGGGGATCACATCCCAATTAACTCAAAAGGAAATAAGTTTAGGAGTGTGATAGTAATACAACAGATAAAAAGAAAGAGAAGAGCAAATAAAAAGTTAAGAGAGTAAGCATTCATGTAAAATTCAGTTATGATCTCTTACCTTATAAATCCTTCTTCCTTTTCTTTGTTAGCTAAACCCAAGGCCCCATTACAAGCTTAACAAAGACCTATTGATTCAAGTGAACAAAGTTGTCTACATTAGTGGAGAGGATCATGAAAAGCAAGCTTATGTAGTGTTTTGTGAAGATCATAAAAATCATTAAATTACATATCATTGATTGAAAAGCATCTATGTAACATGAGAATGACAAAGCACACACACATTCTCACTTCATGAAGAGATTGATGATGCATGAGAATCATGAGATTGCTTGGCAAGTGTTATGAATGATTTCTGAGTTATATGTTCATGAGTAATTTGTTCGACATGTCACTGATTAATTGAGAGAGATTTTCCTAACCAGTTCAAGATTTTATATTTTTATTTTACTCAAGGATAAGAAACATTTTAGGGGTATTTGATGAGCTCATAATAAACCATGTTTTATTACCTAAATTCACATATGTTTTGGATCCTCTTTTGATGTAAATGTAGTAGATTCCAATAAATCTGTACTTAATTTGGTTATTACTTTATAAGTAAATTTTATGTTGATTTAGTATGTTCATTTATAGATCATTAAGTGCAAGAAATGGAAGAAAATATGGAGAGAAATATGGATAAAAGAAAGATAAGGAATGTCTAAGTTGGAGAATGGAAAGCAGCATCTTTGCAGGAAAAAAATGTCGACAGCAAGCTTGGTGCCACGACTCCAAATCTAGGGCTGCTGGTGCCACATTGAGGCCATTTTTTCATATATTTGTAGACCAATTTAGCTCAAGTATAAACATTAAAATTTTATCCCTTCAAGTTATCTATTCAAAATATTAAGAATCATAGGATTTAGAGTTGCAAAATGGAAGTTATGGCCAAACCACAACAATTGTCTCTAAATTCAATCTAGTTTTGGATGTGAAGAACATGGTATCAATTGTGGCCCAGTTTTGGCATATTTAGAGGATGAATGGGAAAACATTTTCAACATGAAAGTTATATATCTAGAATTTATCTTTCTAATTTATTAAGAATCATATGATTCTGATTTTATAAGAGGGAGTTATAGTTGAAAAAGTCTGCATATCTCCGGTGGATAGCAAGCCTGGTGCCGCGACACCCAATCTAAGGTTGGTGGCGCCAGATTTCCCCCTTTCATGCATCTGGCATTTTCTCCCCCATTTATTCACTATAAAACTTCATTTTGAGGAGGTTTGTAGGGCTTTTAATCAAGATTTTTGGACTAGTCTTGGAGGCTCATTTGGAGGCAAGGGAAGGAGTGTTTTTTAAGAGAAGAGAAGCAACGGAGCAAGAGAGAAGATCAAGTTCTGCAAAATTTCATATTTATGAAGGGAGTTCCTTCTTCTTTTTCTTCCATGAACTAGTTTCTCCTTCTATAGTAAAGATGTAGCTTTCCTATATATTCTTTGTAATTGGGATTGTTGGTTTATCAATGCAATTTCATCTTGTTTCATTTATTGTGTTTTTTGAAATTATTTGATTTGTGTAATTGCTTGATCACCAATTTCATGAATGAGATTGATTGTTTGTGCATGGTTAGGGTACACACCATATGTTAAACCATGAGCTCCCTTGAATGAAAAGGATAGATGGTTATGGTACACACTTTATGCTAAACCAATCTATTTGGTTCATTTAGTTCTTGATATTAATGAGTTTTCGCCTCAATTATGCTACACACCATAGGTAATTGGAACAAGTGAAAATACTTGATTTAAACTTTCACACCTAACAGTAATAATCATATATTTGATGAAACAAACCAAAGATAATATATTAAATCAACATTCCAACAACATAGATATCATTGAGTAGTGAAATCGAATCCCTAGACTCTTATAAGCTGTTAATCTCTTCTCATTATGCACTTTCATTGCCTTCTATCATTTCACTTAATACTTAGGTTTATTTAACATCCATTACATCTTTTTAGGATAATATTAGTTTAGTGACTAGATATAATTGAAATGGTTTGATAGTTCTTTGTGGGATCGACCCTTGTATTGCACACTATGCTGCTATACACTCGTGTACTTGAGAGGAATTATAATTTGAACCATCAGTTGTGCATACAAGAACCTTAAGTCTATTAAAATATGATATAAATTACATTTCTAGCTTTCTTTATATTTTTGAGACTTGAAATTATATTTGTATAACTTTCTCCCCCTAAATTTCTTAGATACAGCATCTAATTTTTCATGATTACTCAATCTATTATACTCAGACTTATCAAGAGTAGTCAACATAGGATCAACAAAATATTTCTTCTCATGAATACTCTATAATTTGTCTCATTAAGAGATCTATTTAATCACTCTTTGATTAATGCTCTCCAATGCTATTTATTTTACTATTTAACTGTAACGCCCCTTCTTCCTGGAGCGTTACTAGTGGTAAATTTAGAGGAAATTCTGACAGAGTCTCCCCTAATTTACCACCATTATCCTGTATACAACATACTAATCCACAAGAATTATA
>JAYJMB010043099.1:3652-19353 GCA_036873735.1 Pouteria campechiana
AAATAATCTATCCCAATGTAAATAATCTATTGAGTACTAACACAAAAATTCATCAGAGACTATATCTAGTCTGGTTTAGCTGACCATAGATCAAATCTAAGGCCACTAACACATTCTTTCATTACTATCCAAATAAACATCAAGATCGGAATACTATTTGGGCAATCTGACCCTTCTATTAAGTCCAAAATATCTAAAAATCTTAAAATTGGCTATTTGATCATTCAAATTGAAGATCGTGAGATCCCAAAACACAAAATCTAATCTCTACCGTCCGTTTTTGCTCACTCGGTGCCAGTGTGTCTGGGCTACTGCTAGCGGAACCTGCCTAGGCCACTAGCGTTGGGCAGCCTGCCCGCCTAGCCTCATCAAGTGGGCTTGAGCCCATTGGACGTTGCTTTACTGGCCGCCATCACCGCCTGGGTGTAGCTTCTAGGCTTCACCTAGCGTTGGGTGTGGGAGTGGTGGTAATTTTCCAGGGACTTTTGCCCCCTAATTGCAAACAGTGGAAAATTATAATTTTCTTGTATTTCTAAATTTTCAAAATTCTTGAAATTTCACCCACAGGTGAATAAAAATACAACAATCATTCTATTATGGTCCATTTGCAATTCTATGGTCCAAAAATACTCAAATTTATGAAAATTCTATATTCTGGAATCTTCACTTTTTATCATCCAAATAAAATTGTTTAACTCAGAAATTACTACCCTAGGTAAATACCAATATAAGGAACACATCCAATGGTTCAAATCTTAAAAAAAATCATACATAACATCATATATAAATTAATTTCTCATGCCCCAAAATAAAAGGCACGATGGACATTGTGTGTGGACAATGTTCATACATTCAGTGTCCTTTCTCTATTTTTTTTTATTTCTTTCATAACCTATACACATTATTTCATGAATCTGATTTGTAGGATGTATTCTACATTTTAAGAGAGTCATTTCAAGACGTATATTTAATATTAAACTCTAAATACATGAGAATTCAATAAAAATTCTATGTTCAACGGATAGAAAATTACCATTAAATAATTAACAATTTCCAATCCAAATTCTCTAAAATTCTCATACGACATAAATACATATACAAGGAAAGCATTTAACGGGTCTGATTTACAAACAACCATATGTATCATTCACAAATTTAAGCTTTTCATTCACCCAGAAGTTCATCTGAAATCGTTATCAACGATCAGTGATAATTACTATTACAATTTATATATATAAACATGCATAAATCATTGATCCAAACCATTAATACGCTTATAAATTAAATCACATGTATAAGCATCTCCCTACTTCTTGTGATGATCCACGAAGGGGATTAATCAAGATTTCCTTACTCCAACGGCAATGGCAAATCTCTCTCTAAAATTGTTTTGAGAAGGAAAATGCGTGTTAAAATCCATCGTCCCACCTTCTTATAGGGGTTGGTTTTCCAGTTGCCTTCCCATTGGAAATTTCCTTTGCGGATTGGTTTTCAAAGGCCTACTTACCATAATTTCCACATACATAATTATCTAGTCCTAAGATTACTTTCCCTTCGTGGAAATTTGGAGGCACATGGCAACTAACATCCTCCAAAAGAATGGATTTCAACCATACCATTAATGCAAGACTTTATTTATTTGGATCATTATATCCTGCCACCTAATAAAAGTTTCGTCAATGAAACTTAAAATACATCCGAGAAAAAAAGATAAATTAGCATAAAGCCGCTGCATGTCTTCCTCAAGCTCCCATGTGGCTTCTTTCTCACTATGGTTGCTCCACTGAACTAAGACATACCTAATTGTCCTCCCTCTCAACTATCTGTCACGGACATCTAATATCAGGACCAACTGTTTTTGGTATGTGAGGTCCTCCTTAAACTGAAACTGTTTTGCTCGCAATACATGAGAAAGATTTGCTACATACTTTCTTAGCTATGAGATATGAAATATATTGTGAACTCCAAAAAAGTGATGACGGTAAGGCCAACAGGTATGTAACTCCACCAATGGACTCCAAGATCTCAAATGGCCTACTAAAACGAAAACTCAGCTTTCCCTTTACCCAAACCTCAGAACTCCACGGGTAGGTGAGACCTTCAAAAATATGTGCTTTCCAACCGGAACCTGAAGATTTTGATGCTTTTCATTTGTATATTTTCTCTATCTATCTTATGCAACTATAAGATGTCATCTAATTACTCTCATTGCATCTATAGCTTACTGGACAAATTCAAGTGCTAATAGCTTTTTCTCACCAACCTCTTCCCAACATAGAGGTGTATGACATCTCTTGCCATACGAGGCTTCGAAAGGAGCCATGTCAATGCTTGTCTGATAATTACTACTATAGGCAAATTCTACCATTAGCAGGCGATGGTCCCAAGACCCTCCAAAATTGAAGACACAAGCACGAAACATGTCTTCTAAGATCTGAACCATCCTCTTAGACTGATCATCACTCTGCGGGTGGTAAGCAAAACTTAGGTACGACTTTGTCCCCATTACCTTATGTATACTTTGTCAGAATTTTGAGATAAACTAACGATCTTTGTCTGATACAATTGAGACAAGTATACCATGCAATCTAAAAATTTCTTACATGTACAACTCTGTCATCTGATCCGCATTGGAAGTCATCTGGAATGACAAGAAATGAGCTGACTTAGTAAGTCTATCCACAACTACCCAAATCATATCACATTGTGTCTGAGTACAAGGCAAGGTAGTCATAAAATCCATGGTGATGCACTCTCATTCCACTTGAGAACCTCTAGAAGCTGTAATAAACCTGCTGGTCTTTGATAATCCACCTTAACTTGCTGACACACTGAACATTGAGTCACAAACTGAGCGATTTCTCGTTTCATATTATTCCACCAAAAATTCTCTCTAAGGTCTTTATACATCTTAGTACTACCCGAATGTATGAAAAACTTTGACTAATGTGCCTCCTCTAGGACCTCTCACTAAAGAGCATCCACACTAGGCACCACCAATCGCTTGCGGAATAATAGAATATCATCTGGTCCATACTGAAACTCAATCTATTCTCCTTGATCTAGTTCGTCACGAATCTCCCGAACAAAAGGATCTTGTTCCTGAGCTGCCTTGATTCGATCTACCAATGTTGGTCTGATCTACAGAGCACATATCACCTTCGTCGGAGGTAATACCTCAAGCAGTAAACTTTTCATCTGATGAATCAACCGCATCTGATCTATGATTAGAGCTGTTATTACTGTAATGGATTTAAAACTCAAAACGTCTGCCACCACATTAGCTTTGCCAAGGTGGTAACGAATGGTGACATTGTAATTTTCTAACAATTCTAACCATCTCCTCTATCTGAGAATCAACCCTTTCTGAGAGAATATATTTGAAGCTTTAGTGATCGGTGAAAATTTTTGTTTTTTCACCATATAGATAGTGCCTCCAAATCTTCAGAGCAAATACCATCATTGCAAGCTCCAAGTCATGTGCAGTAGGGGACATGCTTCGAATGTGGTCAGACAGGGCATCAAGCCAGAAAATGCAAAATTGGATTTGTCTATTACCTATATAGGAAGGTTGGTCATTTTGCCAAAGAATGTCCCTCGGGTAGGACAAGTAGATAGCAACAGCTACGACAGAACCAACTAGTTAGAGCAGTAGGCAGAGCCACAGCACCATAATAGCATAGTGGCCAACAGTTAGCCCAGGAATTCGCTCTAGCTCCACAACAGTCATAGGCTCTAGCTGGTGCTATGACAAGTATTATTCATCTTTCTGAAAAATACCGTCATGCCTTGTTTGATATGGGAGCAGATAGATCTTTTAATGCATTCGAATTTGTTCAAGAATACAGTTTGTCTCAAAGGATGGCTACTGATTTGCTAATTGTATCACCCATGGGGGATAGTTTGGTAAAGGATCAAATTTGCTATTCTTGTCTTGTTGAGATAGAGGGAGTAGTCATGCTAGCCGACCTAGTTATTATGCCAATGAAAGATTTGGATGTTATCTTGGGTATTACTTAAATAAACAAATGGGTGGTTAGTATAGACCAGTGCATGCTGTTTCGAAATTTTGAGGCGAAATTTCATCAAAAATTTTGATTTCAGACATTGGCGAAATGTTTTCACCACAGAATTGCAAAAAAATCCCCAATTAGGATAAAATTTTAAAAATTTGGAGAAATTTTCAAAAATTTCCCCAAAATTTTGAAATATCCCCAATTTTTTGCTGGAAATTTCAACAAGTTGAAATAAGAAACTTGAATCGTCCCAAACCCTAATTGCAAAGACGCAAACCACATTCCGGCGGCGCCTTTTCTTATTTTCGAAGCCCCTTTCCCGATCTTAGCAAACCAAAACAAGTTTTACACATCCAGTTGAAGATTTGGGAAGCTGTCAGTGTCGCTATCATCGATTTTCAACGTGAAATCGATTTTTTAGCTTCAAAATAAAAAAATGAAACTTTAAAAATCCATTTTCGAAGGGATTTAGACAAGAATCGAGGCTTAAAATCGAGAGGGGAGAAGTCACTTACCTCTCTTCCATCGACAACAACTATTTTCACATTTTCCCCTTTCGAATCCGCCGCATTTAGGTGTAAATCACGTTTGGAGTCTTCGAATCTGCTTCCCAAACAAAACCCATCAAGATCCGGCGCCGAAAATTGCTTGCTAGAGCTCCAATCGTGGCTCCATCTGCTCGTGAGCTCTAAAGACGTGTCCACAATGTCGAAAACCTTTTCCAGCCACCTAGTCCAGCTTCAAGTTCGTTTTGTAATTATTTTTGAATTTTTTTAAGTGGATAATAAATCTGTTATATAAACGATCATTATTTGCAACCATTTGTTAGTTTTTTTATATAGATTATTCATCATATGAGTTAAAATAAATTATATATTAAGCTTAATATTTAAACAACCCCTAAGATATATGAAAAATGATTTATAAAAAATTGCTTAATTTAGACAATATAAATATTACTTAACAGAAATAATAATTAATTAATTATATTTTAATATATGACGATTGGATCAACCAATGTGCCTTATATGATCGCAGATATCAATTTGATAACATTATAAATTAAGTGTAGATCATTATTTTAAATTGAATTTGGTAGTGAGGTATGATGATAATATGTTTCATACTATATGCATATGTTTAACAACTTTTTATGACCTAAATCTCCCATTTTGTAGTATTCCACTATAGATATCTACTTTATCTGCTTCTGCATTGTTGACATGTTTCCTTTATGTTATATATATTAACATTTAAAGTAATATTTTTTGTACTAAATATGAATTCATATTTATCACGATTTATTATGAAGTTTTCTGGAAGATTTTCTAATTTTTTATATTTTTTAAATTTTTTTTATATTTTAGCGAAATATTTCGGCGAAATTTTTGACAATTTCTCCAAAATTAGCGAAATTTTCTCTTTTTCAGCTTAGCAAAATTTTTCCTTTTAGCAAAATGTCAAGCACTGATATAGACTACAAGAGGCGAAAAGTTAGGATCCATTCGGTGGATTAGGTGGAAATTATCTTTGAGGGAGATTATCTTTGAGGAAAATTGTGTATGTAGAAATTGTGATAAGTAGGCCTTTGAAAACCAATCTGCAAAGGAAATTTTCAGTGGAAAGGCAATTGGAAAATCCACCCCTATAAGAAGCTGAGACGATGGATATTTTAGTACAAATTTTCCTTTTCAAAATAGCTCTAGAGAGAGATTTGCTGCGGTCGTTGAAGGAAATCTTAATTAATCCCCTTCATGGATCATCGCAACAAATAAGTAGGGAGATGCTTGTACATGTAAGTAAATTTACTAGTGTATTAATGGTTTGGATCAACAATTTATGCATGTTTAATATATGCAAAATTGTGATTGTAACTCTCACTGATCGTTAATAACAGTTTCAAATGGATTTTTAGGTGAATAGAAAGCTTAAATTTGTGAAAGATACATTAGGTTGTTTATAAATCAGAATTGTTAAATGCTTTCCTTGTATATGTATTTGTGTTGCATGAGAATTTTGGAGAATTTGTATGGAAAATCATTAATTATTTAATGGTAGCTTTCTATCCATTGAAAATAGAATTTTTATTGAATTCTCATGTATTTAAAGGAGTTTAATATTACATATACGTCTTGAAATGACCATCGTAGTTTAGAAGACATCCTACAGGTCAAATTCATGAAATAATGTGTATAGGTTGTTATGAAAGAAACAAAAAAATGGAGAAAGGACTTTGAACGCATGAACACTATCCACGTGTAATGTCCAATGTGCCTTTTGTTTTGGGGCATGAGAAATTAATTTATATATGGTATTGTGAATAATTTTTACAAGATCTGAACTGTTGGATATGTTCCTTATATTAGGATTTACCCAGGGTAGTAATCTCTGGGTTAAATAATTTTATTCGGATGATAAAAAGTAAAGATTACAAAATATGAAATTTTCATAAATTTGAGTATTTCTGGACCATAAAATTGCAAATGGACCATAATAGAATCATTGTTGCATTTTTAGTCACCTATGGGTGAAATTTCAAGAATTTTAAAAATTTAGAAATGTAAAAAAATTATAATTTTCCACTGTTTGCAACTAGGGGACAAAAGTCCTTAGAAAATTACCGTCGCCCCCTTGTTGGCGCATGGGCCTACTTGGGCCAGGCTCAGCATTGCTGCCCCAGCCCTGCATTGAAATAGGCTTGGACACCCAGGCCTATCCCAGGTCTAGTGCTAAATGACGCCCAGAAGCCAAGCCTAGGCAAGCAACAACGTTCGATAGCAACATCCAAAGGGCTCAAGCCCACTTGATGAGCCCAGGCACGTCGGCCCAAACACGCCAGCACTGGTGTCTATTTGCCAGTTTGGTGAGCAAAAACGGATGACAGAGATTGAATTTTGTGTTTTGGGATTCCACAATCTCTGATTTGAATAATTAAATAGTCTATTTAAGGGTTTTTGGACATTTTGGACTCAATGGAAGGGTCAAATTGCCTAAATAATAGTACTATCTTGATGTTTATTTGGACAACTATAAAAGAATGTGTTAGTTGCCTTAGATTTGATATACGGTCTGTCAAACCAGACTAGATATGGTCTAAGATGAATTTTTATGTTAGTGCCCAATAGATTATTCACATTGGGATAAATTATTCTTTTGATGATGCTGCCAATTAAGCTCACCGATGGAGTTGCTCTATAAGTGGGTTGCCCGGGTGGCCTAGAGCGCAGCAGACTAGTTAAGCTGACTGGTGGAGTTGCCTTCTGAGTAAGCTAGTCCGAGTGGCTTGGAGTGCAGAGGAATGTTTCACATCGCCATTGGAGCTGCCTTATTAGGTTGGCCTGGGATGAGAAATATGAATAAACTGTATAGCCAATACTACATGATATGGATTATTTTAACACATGTTAATTTTATCTATCCTGCTTACCGAATTTATGACTCACCCCATGATTATTTTAGTTTTTCAAAGGATGTCACTCAAGAAGGGCATTAGTTCTTGGTACTAAGGTAGATGATGCTGACTACCATTCCAAAAGAATGTTAAAGACTGTTATGTTTTATATTTTATGAAAACTGTAATTACATATGTGGCAGATATTGTTATGATTTCCTTTTATTTGTTGTTACTTTTGTGGTTATGTGCCATCTAAAGTATGATAGATCTTGGGAAAATCACCCTCATAATTGAGGATAGTATTTAATCATGTTATTTTTGGTCCGGATCATGTATAGCACCAATTGAATTAGATGAGGAAAGTAGATAGATGATTTAAACAAGTTCAACAAAGACCAAGACAAACAATAGTGATCTTGACCTAGCTCACCACAAAGGTCCTAAGAGAGCAATTATCTGTTGATAAAGAGACATGGTGCAGGATTCATATAGTTGAGCCTGATTTATTGCAGTAAGGTTTCATTAAATGATTATCCATCCACTGATTCAGCTAGGATGTGCCTAGCCATAACGTCAAATGTCCAATATTTGCATATAAAATCAAGATTAAATTGACTGAATATTTTAAATATTAGGAAGGAAATAAAAGGAACCATAAGAACTTACTGCAGTGTTGAGCAGCCCAGGTTGCTTGATAAGTTTATCATTTACTTCTAGTAGGGAGCCTTTTACACAACACCTGCCAAAAGCCAACACTCGAACTCTCACAAAATCATAATGCATGATGCACCAGTAAGAAAGTAAATCAGCCATAACTGAAGTCCAACCTTACAATGTACATGGTTTCATTCGCATAAACTTTGCATAAAGCTGAGTTGGGTTCCAAATGCTGTGCATTCTGCATGCAAAACATTTATAGCATCACATAAACACTAGGCTATTGAAGGAAACATGCAAGGCATTGGCATTTTGGATACAGGATCTACAACATATAAGCTGTATGGGTTACATGCATTTCACAACAGATGCGTGAAATGCATTATCAAGTCATTCTGCTAAAACAAATAACCATTGCAACAATATGTCAAACAACTGATACTAGGAATGTAACAACAACCAAAATACCAATTGTTGTGCTAAATAAGAATAAGTGTTGCATTTCTTGAATTGATTTGTGAGGTTTGTTAAGAATTTAGAGAATCAAGGAGAAGAACAAAGAGATCAAAACAGTAGAGAAATGGTAAGCTCAAGGAAAGACCCCATTATGGCTACTCCATTATTCATATAATAACCAGTTTGCAAAATATTGCATGATGACCCTATGTTATAACTTAATACAAATCAACACCCCATCAAGTTGAAGCATAGAAATCAATTATGCCCAATTCGCTAAAAAATTCAGATAAGCGTCCTTGAGTCAACACTTCAATTTTGTCCGCCAGATTAACATAAACAAGAACAATTCATTTTCTCTTCGCCAAGTCTTTGATAAAGTAGCAATCTTCTTCTCTATGTTTCTTTCTTGCATAAAATATATATAATTCTTGGCAATGTACACAGCTACTTGATTATCACGTCTTTTATTGTTTTGTTTTGCAAGATCTCATCTCCTATAAAAGAAATTTCACCTAAATCATTTCAGATGTTTTATGAGCCATAGCCTTGTACTTTGCTTTAACAAGATCTTGTTACAATATTTTATTTTTTACTCTTCCAAGGAACCAAATTTGAATACAACAGGGAAGACAATGAAACAAATCACACATTTGGGGATTTCTCAATCACCATCTCTATAACTTTTCATACCAATGTTGCATTCCAGTTAGTTAAAAATGCTCATTCCTTGATTTTTACCTATACATTTTTTTCTTACAAATGTTGCATTTCAAATACTCAAATTCAATGCCATAACGCAAATGTTTTTCTTCCCATTTTTTCTTTTACCTTTTTCCGCTTTCCTGTGACCTTGTAGTCACTCCGATCAGACTTCCCTACATTGAAGTCAACAGCTGTAACTCCTTTGCCCGCTAGAGCCACATGCGTTGGAGCAACGCCAATTACACATAGCCTAAAATGCACAAAGAGTTACAAATACAAAATAAAATCGACAAGAAAATGGCAGCCAAAACGGAGCAAGATTGGCCTCTGAATTTTCTTTCTTCCCGTGGATCCAAACATAAATTCCGAATGCCACCGATGACAGCCATTTGAATCGAAAATCCAGTGGCAACAGATAATTTTGTGCAGGAGTAGAACATCGAAAACTTGCGCAAGATGAAATCAAAAATAGAAACACTCAAGATTTTCAGTATTACCCATTGGCGTGACGATAGACGTATTGATCGTGTCCGGGCTTCAGAAAATCTGCAAACGTGAGAAAGATCAGACGATCAAAAGATGGAAAAGCAGGGGTTTTGCAAGAAAAGGATTTATATTTATGTACCAGGAGCGAAGTAGGAGACGAAGTTGGAGTCGACGGCAGAAGGTGGAGTGGGAGGAAGATGCACTGGATCAGGTAGTAACAGTCGATGTAGCTCTTCCTCCTCTTCCTTTTTCAGGTTTTCGAAAGAGATGGGATCCTGACCGTTGAATGGATTTTGTACGGTCGCTGCAGACGAAGAAGCAGCCATGGAAGCGTGGAACTGAAAACCGAAGCAGGGCGACGGCTGACGAGCGACTCTGTTTACCGTGCGGGTTTTTGTTTCGAAGCACACGAGCGGGTGGTGGCCATCTTCCACACACGTGGGAAATCTGGGTGGTTTTCTCGGCCGTCGGCTGATTCTGCTGGTAAAAATAGCTCTGATCAACTAGTTACACATCTAAATATTGGCATTCATCTTATTATTAATTTGTTTAAATTGTAAAAATTTTGGAATATTGCACTACGCTCACCGAAATCTTGAATTGCAATAATTTATGGACCCTGTGAGTTCGGCAGCTGGTTATGTGTATCTAGATGCCTAGCAAAGCAGACTAACATCTCTGCCCAGGAATAATTTCAAGCAAGAGCATTAGATTTTAGAACAAGGGCGTGTTTGGTAATCGGGATTCTCGGAGTCGCTTTTCTCCCTCTCAGGTTATATAAGTAGGTTTAAATAACCTAGTAATTATATTTTTCTTTATTATTAATGTATATTTAATCCTTATCTTCTGTTCTTTCACCCAAGAGGTATATTTGTTTTATTTTTATTCGCTTTGTTTCTAATACATTTCCTGGATGCTATTTCATTTTTTCCTTGATTTTTCCAAATTTATGAGATGCTTGTCCCATTGAGCCATCAATATGGAATCTTTGCTTTTTAACTTCAAGAAATGCTTATGCACACATGGATTTCCAAATTGGTGTTTCCATGAGACCAAAGTGGAGCTGCAATACCCAAGAACAGCAACAGAAGGATAAAACATTGTGCGTCATCATTGATTAAAGGGGGGGAAAACAGTCAATATGAGCACCAATCAACAATCAATGGGAATTCTATACAGTGACAAAGTTTTCTGACCTTTAATGTTCATTAACAAATCCATTTTAGAAAGCCAATAAAAGTTATGCATTCCACCAAGCCATAAAAAAGAAATTATTTATAGTCACAGTTGTTCTATTCAACAATTGGATCACTGTAAATTTGAATGATCCATTATACAAAAACTACCAGGCCATGAGAATTGGTCCAGACCTTTTTATCTAGGTCCGTTGCACTGGAGACCTGCAGCTTGATCCAAAGGATTGTTGATATTGACAATGGAGGTGCGAAGAATACAATAGAACCAAATTCCCAATAGAGCAAATGGTTGGATATTTGGACCAGAGAAGGATGATCTATGGGATCAATTCTTCAGCAAAGAATAACAGATTCTGAATCATCGCAACTGCAGGTAAAAGTTAGCAGAGGGAAGTATTTGGATGAAATCCTCAAGAATTGGTTGCCAAACACTTTGAATCGAACTGAAAGGTTGAAATTTCATCACTTCTATGTACTATGACTGAAGGAGGTGTTGAAATTGAGAACAATCCACTCCAACTTCATTTAGAGCTGAAGCTAGCCTGGGCACAATCTTAGCCAACATAAGCTTGAAACCAACAGAATTTGAGTTGTCACCACTCTTCTCACTTCTGCCAGCTTCTTTTGTGAGAGAACCAACTAAACATCCTTCCATGTACTCATTGCATGCTTTGAGTATGTAATAGCCACGCCTTAGGAAATGCTGCCAGACAAGCTCTTCAAAATGCTACAGTATCCAGTGCGAAACATTTATCAGATTATTTGGAAAAGAGAACCACTAGCTGCAACTGCTATAGTTGAGAGACATCCCCTTTCTGTAGTTGATAGGCATACCCTTTCTTCATACTTCCGTTATGCAATCACACAACTTTGGACCACTATGCCACCAGAAGAAAGGACATACATATCAAATCTCAGGGATGCAAATGTCAACATCTTTTGAAAATTGACCACTCTGATGTTTTACAGAATAAAATCCAAAAAGCAATGCACGCTCTGATGAAGATAAAGAATAGCTATGTACATGCAATTTAGTTTTTGGTGTGTTCCCTATAGCTAAATGGTTTCCACACAGATGACTTTGCAGAATGCAAGTATCATTGGATCTGTTGAAATATTGAGTGATGATGGTTTTCATTGATGATATAGAGGAAAGTGTTCTGGAATTCTTAATCAGTTATTGTACTAATAACCAATGGCTATTTGAGAGACAGTGTCAGACTCCGCATAGATGACTCTTTTGCAACTCAAATCTGCTCATCTCTTCAGAACAGTTGTTTATATGCAGTTCGGGATTTGCTGAAGGTGACCAGCAAATTAATTTTTTGGAGAATTCCAGAGACAGAGATTAAATACTGCAACTTATTGGTTTCCTCTTGAGTGTTCAAATATTTTGACCACATGTATGTGCATTGTATACATAGGCATGCAGAAATAATAAAGTCAGCTCCAGTAAAGAATACTGCTCTTTAGTTTTTACTAGATACTTGGAAATATTTTCAGCTTTTGTTACTAGCCATATCAACTAAAATATACCTTTCTACTTCTCCGAAAAAACAAGAAAAAAAAATCATTTTCTGCAACTTACTACTCAAAAAGTTCAGATATACTTATGAGGCTGAGTGGGTGTGGCTCCTAAGTCCTAATATTAGGAAGAATGATAAAAGAAGCAACAGCAATAGGCAACAAGGAGAGAACTAAAATAAATAGAATCAAGACAGAGAAAGAATAATAAAACTATCATGTTACCATGGGAGGCCTTCGAAGTAGATACAACATTGACTTGCAATTTAGTAAGAAAGTGTTCTCATTGTAAGATAAAGAATTCTTCTCTCCCTCAGCAGTCCCAGCCTGCTTATCATAGCCAGCCTCATTGAAATATGGTTTGGAGTTGAGTACCAAGCCCTGTAGTGAAACTAGGACTTGAAGGATGCTTGACGATGATGGATCCCAGACTTCATTTCCTTTGCCCGTCCATGTGTTCAAAAGGCTAAGGCATACCTTCCCATCCTCGTATAAATTTGGATTCAATCGCAAACCACCAGAATGGTAATATGCTGACTGCAGTTGTAGAGAATTGTCAGACAAAGGAAACTAAAATCATACTCAAAGCAGAAAAGCTGGTATTCAATCAACCCTCAAGATACTCCAGGTTCAAAAAAAAAAAAAACATTCCAACAAAAAATGTGTTAGCTACACTGAATTATGAATTCAAGAAACAATTTGGTTCTCAGTGGTAGGTATCGGACTCTCTATGAATGGTAATGTAGCACATAAGTGCAGATACATGTCTTCATGTGGTCCCCACCATTATAAAATTAAGCTAAACCCAGAAAGTTGGTATATCCACACACACTGGATGTAGAATGTTTATTCATTCTGCCCAACATCCATCATTTAACACTCATGTGGGCCTCTTGATGGTTTAATGGGAACAAAACACATTTGCAGTGCAACTAAAAGCATAGATGGCACAAACATCACACACATGCATCAAATTGACATAACTGGAGTAGCTTGCTGCCTAATGGAAGGTGAAAATTTTAGAAACATGCAATCCCAGTGCAGTGAGTGGTGATTTCATTCTCAAATGCAAAAATGTGCAAGATCTCACAGCATTTCACTCACTGGTGGAACTTGCGGATATTCTGGTGGAAGGTGAAAATCAAAGAAGAAAAGACCATCTTGATAAGGGGTTCCATATGCTCCAACAATCACAGCCCTTAAGAGATCCATTCGGTCCTCATATACTCTGACATAAATTCCATCTGCCAGGAAATATCATAAACAGTGTTAAACAAATGAAAGGCTACTTGGTTCCTCCTTGTGGATAGTTCCATTAAATAATTTATAAATTGATAAATTATGGCTACCAGGTAAGTTCTTCTCAAGGATGCTCCAGTCTTGATGTATCTTTTTAACCCACTTCCTTCCACCATTGTCATTCTGCAATTTAGAATGGTTAATGTGAGTTGATGTCATATGCATATGTGCAAGCATAAACATACATCTCCAGAGCAAGTAGAACATAAATGTGCTCAGGCATGGGTCTGGTTTCTTGCAAGTATAATTCTTGCTGTTGATCATGTCACAAATTCATGACCTCCCCAAAGAGATGGGACAAGGCTATATTCTCTCTGAACCATTTTTTTGGGTTAGATTTCTTTTGAGATGCAAAAAAGGATTGTGGATTGTCAAAATTTTATAATTTGAAAAAAAAATTGAAAATATAAATATTCACATGGATGATCTACTTTCTGTCAGTAGGCATGAAAGAAATACATATTGTGACCAGCAAACTGATAAAACCTATGCAATAATAGGGCTTTTAATTGGGTTCAGATAAACCCAAATGCCACCAACCCAACCAGTTTTAGGGCCATGCTGGAAAAAGAATAAAATCAGATTGATTTGGGTCAAGGGGTCCCAGCTTCTGTCCCTCTTTTCCTTTTCTTCCCACAATAATTTCCTCCCATCTTTCTGTCACCTGTGCGGACTCACCTTCCATTTTTCCCTTTCTTCTCTGACATCAACTACCGATATACCTCATAGTCGTAGACAACTGCCTTGGTTGCAATTTTCTCTCATCTCCCCTATGCCAACACACTTCTGTTTCCCCGTCTTTCTCCGATGCCAACTACACGAATTTCTCACAGGCAACTGCTGAGTCTACTATTGCCAGACTCTCCACAATGTCATCTCACTTCCCTCTCCACCTTTCCTTCTACATGCTGGCAAACATTGCTATTTGAAGCAGGGATCTGAAACCCTGTTTGAAAGGGAATGTGAGAGCTTCAACAAAGCAGCAGTGATTCCATAGTCCATTCCAACTCCAATGACAACAGCCTGGCACTCTTAATCTCTGAATATTTTATATTCTCCCATTACAAATGCAAAGTTTACATCCATGATTATCTACTTGCAAACAAGAAGTTTTCATCGGTTGTGTTTTTGCATCCTGTATTGCTTAATTAACTCTTATTCTTCTCATATTTATTACCCTTATCTCTCATGATCTATGCCAGTGGTTAATAATCATTATATACAATGTTACAAACAAATTTTTTAGTCTATTTATATTGAGGGTAACAAAAAATACTTAAAATGAATTTAATGTCAAAATGCTACATAAACTGAATTAAACCCTAATTTTTTAGCGTTGAATTAGGATTGGGCTAGGATTTTTACAAATAGAGTTAGGATTGGGTTGACCCCCAACCAAGTTAACCCAGCCTGATTTACACCCTTGTCAGGAGTATGATATAGTAATGGTATTTCCTGAATTCTGGTTATTCTCTACATTTATTCCTTTGAATATAAACTGAATTAAACCCTAATTTTTTAGTGTTGAATTAGGATTGGTTAGGATTTCTACAAATAGAGTTAGGTTTGGGTTGACCTCCAACCAAGTTAACCAAGCCCGATTTAAACCCTTATCAGGAGTACTATATAGTAATGGTATTTCCTGAATTCTCATTATTCTCTACATTTAGTCCTTTGAGCAAGACATTCATCAAAGCCCACATAATATTTCCAGCAACATCAAATAACCCCACCAATATTTCTCTTTTTACATATAACACTTATGGTGTTGCACAGAGTTCGAAGGTATAAAATAATCCACTAGTTTCATTTCATCACTGATCCAGTAGTTAGATCAAGAATATGATCAAAATAAAATACTCACCAGCACTAAATAACTACGTGAAAATGCTAAAACTATCATACAAGGTCCATGTCAGTTGTCTATCATACATTTTTTTAAAATATTCAATTTGTTATTTTATTTTA
>JAYJMB010043099.1:19453-31715 GCA_036873735.1 Pouteria campechiana
TAAAACTATCATACAAGGTCCATGTCAGTTGTCTATCATACATTTTTTTAAAATATTCAATTTGTTATTTTATTTTAACATGTAATTAATGCATGACGAAAGTATAAAGCATGATCATTCTTACTCATTCCCCATGATATTGCCCCAGTTATTTCTTATCGTTATTCAAAGATAAGAGTATTAATGTTGATTTTAGAATCATATGAAGAGATTAGATTTTACATACGAGCTCTAGCATCTAGTAGAACAACAGCATTAAGTTTTCACATCTAAGGGCATTTTCACCAATTTAAAAAAAAAAATGCTTAAAGATCTTTTTGGGATTATCTATGAATATAGATAGGTCGTATTTTAAAAGAGATACATTAGGAGTTATCTGCAGTTGATGAGGGAATGATTGGATAATTTTCCATCATTGAGTTCTCTAGTGGCATACAAAGATGATGGCAAAGAAGTAGTGAGCTGCAAAGAAGAGAGAAACAAAGAGATCGAAAAGAAGAGGGGAAATTGGAGAGCAATCTCTCAATCTCATAGAGTATGTTCACGGATGCATAGGGTCCTTGACAATATAACGGCATATTTTAGAGCTACTTAAAATGATATAACTGTCAGCTCACAGCCTCTGAGCATCATCACTGAAATCAAATCAATCTAACCTCTGATGCATGTTCACTTGCATCAATTCAAAACATCACTGCTGGGATAGTTTGTATTTTCATCCCTGCATGAAATATCAACTGATCCGGAAGACAAATTTTATCGGTAATCCCTTTAAAATTTCCGTAATTGTAACATTCATCATCATCAAAGCCCTACCCAAGAGTACTGGGAGTCAGCTACATCAAATGGTAAATGGTTCGTAGTAATAGTCTGACACAGGCAAACCAGCAAGCTTGGGACCAGTAATGGGAGTAAAATCCAAAGGCTCCATGTAATAGTCCATATGCCAATTAGAAACAACAAGATTCACTAAAATAAATGGTACACTCCAGGGCAATAACATTAGTCAGTTGCAAGGGTTGATTACGGAGCTTGACAGTGGTTAGTAGAAAAGGTTATTGCCATTACAAAACTATCTTATTATGAAGAAAAAAAAATAATTGCTCAAAGTCACTGCCTGGGACCAAGCCAGTGGACGCCCAAGTTTGCCAGCATTGATCTGATGTGAATCCCATACCCATGCCTAAGTTGTGAAGTTGTGAAGTGGGTACTTCATCCACGGAATACAAAGGAAAGAACAGATGAAGCATGCATAACAGTTAATAGACAGTGAAATTGACAAAAGGTGGTCTGACAGTTATACCTGTCCGCTGCCATCAAGGTAATAATGGTCTAGTGGATCTTTAGCAGTATCAAAGCGCTTGAAGCTACAGGGATTATCCTCATGAAATTGCTTTGTGTTGCCAAAATCAGATTCTTTGGACATTGTGCCTTCAGAGAAAAATTTTTGCACCACATTCAGTTCTGTGGCTGCATATATTTCTACAGAACCACAATCTTGTGCAGTTTCATGAGTACTCTTTGTACTTTCGTTCTCTATTGCGTCAACATCTTGAGAGGTAAATTCCTTATCAGCAAGTTCTGTATTGGGATCCTCATGACTTTCCTGCCACCCAGGTTCAGCTGAAACTGTGGAATCTGAACCCATTCCATCTGACTGTTTTCTTCCTCGAAAGAAAAAGCCTGTAGCTAACCTTGTAACAAATCCAAGAGCAGCTAGAGGAATTGACAGAGGTCCATTTCGACCTGGATTAGTAGTCTCTTCTGAATGAACTGAATCGCCGGTGCCAGCCTCAGAATTGTTGTTCCCAATTGCATTCTGCGAATCAGCTTCCTGAAAATGGGCATAAAAATCAAGTGGGCAATGAGAAAAGGACAAAATGATTAATAAACCACATCAATGTTTTTTGTACCAGCATCATAAAAGTTTTTCAAAGAAGAAGTAACCTGTCCTGCAATCTCAAGGGTACGCATTTCATCTTCTTCAACTGTTTCCCAGCTAGCCCCATCATCACTAACTTCACTCCCACCTTCAATTGATTCTTCATCATCATCACGTCCAACAACATAAATCGCTTGAGGGCCAACCTAAGACCAAAGACCAGTGAATCAACAAATAAAAAAACAACCTTTGGAACACACTTCCACAAAGTTATGCCCAAGGGATGCATTTCTTAGTGAATTCCATGTGCAACAAGCACCAGGCTCAAGATAACATGAAAATTTGGGACACTGAACTTATTATAGTCATCCAACACAGCATGTAAGCTAGTTACAGATTGATGTTTTTCATTCTAAACATATGAATGTCTGTTGTCTGTACAAATAAGAGACCATGACATGAATATGCTGCATTTGAATTTGCACAGGCAGCTCAGTTTTCTCAATTTCTCAAGAACGTCTTGAATGTGTTGGTGGCCAAATCAATTTGGAAGATTGGATGAAATTTATAAAATAAGATGATAACAGTAGTCATGCGAATCACCATGAATGCTTATTGTAAAGGCCTGCCAGGCAATTTAAAAAGAAAAAGAAAAATCATATGGTCACAAGAAGTAACATAAACCTTCAACATTCATAACACTACAAATTGTGATCTCTACTATTATAACAGAAGTAAGAAAAGGCATTTTTTTGTTTGAACAAAAATGTACAATTCTAAGCCATACAATCTGCATGGCGATGCTTCGGGTGTCAAGTTTTAAATACAAAGCTTGTTCAAGGAGTCTTCTAATTTATTACCTGAATATTCCAAGGTATATTCCTATATTTTCTTAAAATTTGCACTTCAATACCATTTTTCTAAAATCTGCATTAATTCCCTGAACCAGTTACTTTAATAAGTTACTTTCCATTTCATTAGTTAAAAATGCCACCTTTTCTTCTATTTGTATAAGCTATTGGCTGCAACCCTCTAATACATGCATTGTACATGCCAAAATTATTTAGGGCATAAAGGAATGAAGGAAACCAGTCAAAAAAGGAATAAAAAGATGAGGAAATAAAGGAAAAATCAATCATGGCATCTTTGTTGGAATAGTTTCCCATAACCAAACAAATGTAATAACCAAATAAGGGTCCATTTGATAATACGGAGAGTGGTGGGAATCATTTTTTATACTTTTTTCCACTCTCTACTTTTTCCTCATTATTACGTATATTCTCAATCATTAATCTCGGTATTTTTCATCCAAAAAGCATATCTACTTTATCTTTATGCACACTATCTTCAATCATTACTCTCTATCTTGTCACATCATTCCACTTTTTTCCTCCAACTTTCTAGATTCTATGCTTTCCTCCTTTTTCACTACCTCTTTTCCCAATTCCGAAACAGACCATGAGTATACACAGATCTATAGATGTTCTAGCACTGATGCATAAGCCAAGAATGAAACCATGAAAATTTTCTAGTTTTTTAGCCCACAGAGTCTCTAATTTGTACCAGTTTGCCATTCATTGCCATCATGGCTTCCATGCTAAAAGAACAAAGTTTCATTCTTTCATTCTGTATAGTCATTGGCTGATAAGAAGCAGTTTTAACATTAGTGAGTAGCATAACCACAAGTGCCAAAAGGTGTGTACCTTTGAAACCATCCCATCAGCCCATGTGACTTCAATGTCCCCATCTTGGAGACCAGTTATATTGCCTACCCAAGACAGACCCGAAAATTCAGCATCTTCGTCATTGGATGTATTCTCCTCTCTTTTAGAACCCGAATGTTTTCTGCTCTTCCTATCAGCACTAGCTTGTGCTATGGTTGTATCAGCTGCCACCGAAACTGGGGACAGCCTAACAACAACATCTCCATAGCAGTAATCATAATCTGGATGCTCATCAAGCTCATAAACACTTACAACTTCTTCATTACCAAACTCCCGTGGATCTTCTGGCCTAGACACTGGCTTCAACCACCGGACACATGCTGTCCGGTCTTTTGCATTCACAGTTCTGACAACACCTATGCGCTTCACAACAGAAGGATCATCTCCTTCATTAGATGCCTTCTCCACAATATACTGTTCAGGGTAGAATTCATGATCTCCTGGACTATTGATTGGAATTAAAGTCTTAGAATCCAGTCCAAATTCCCTTGTTCCATCTTGCCAAGCCACATCAACCTTTGTCACTGTATTTATAATGAGAAGAGCCCTTTCAAAAGCTTCAGCTCTTTTCCTACCTTTCCTGTCTCTTCGAACAACAATCTTACGGATTTTTTTCCGGTGCATAGGCCAACTTTCATGTACAGGTTCCTTTGAAACTGACATTAAGCTGCTTGAAGAGGCAGACGCAATGGAGGCAGTATTTTCAGTAGTTGCACCATCTCCATCTACATGAGAAGTTCCATCAAGATCCATGGAACTGCCACTCTCAAGTGGCTCACAAATTCCATCCATTTTTTCTGTGGCACCTGAGCCATCAGTGCAACAGCTCATATCACTCATTTCATTTTCATTATCTGCGCAATCCTTTGAATCCGATGCAGGAGATTCACCACCCTTAATAGGATCTTTAGAATTTCTGTATGCTATAGCCTCATTTGAGGTGGTTGACGACACAGATGCTGATGAAGGAAAAAGACACCAATCACCTAGTTGCCAATTTGAATGAGCAAAGCAAGATAATAGTGTCAAATCCTTTGGCTTCTGTTCTTCCAGAGGGACAGATGCTGACCCAGTACCATAAACAGGGCTGGCTGAAGCGATCCAATAAACAAAAACTGATCCAGCCTCAACTTTAACAACAGTACCTTCCAGGCGGTTAGCTTTCCATACACCACAAAGCCACCTAGCATTCTTGAAAACTGTAGAAGAGTTAGCCTTAACACGCTGACCAGGGTGATACGGGAAATTTGCATCTTCAAGGATGTTTTTAGAAACAGGTTTGAGCCGAGAAGGATCAGCCTTCATGACTTTACAAATTGCTCCATCATCGAACAACACTGTTACATTATCTAAAACATCATCAACTCTACCCAACCAAGGACCACGAACCACATAGTCACCCATGGTGAAATCTGTTACACGTTGCAAATGTTTGGAAGAAATGCCTTTTATAACTGTTCCATTAGCAGCCAGTAAATCGACTGAGATATTAACATCCACCACAACACCCACCTGCCCTGTTGGATTTGAAATAGCAGCAACAATATCACCATGCAAAAATCCCCTGTCCACAACTATTATATCACTAAGATTGTTAGTCATCTCAGTATGATCAAGCCATGCCACCCTAACTTGGCCATCTTGGAGGGACTCATTCCTGGAATCGTCACCTTCATTATCAGCATCTCCACTGACACCATCATTGCCACCATTGCCAATATCATCACTGCCACAGCCACTATCATTGCCATTACCATCTCCTTCCTCAAAGTCATCACTATCACCATCAGTTATACTTCCATCTGAATCTGAGTCCCCAGCAACTTCTGTTACAATCCCAATCAAGCCGTCATGCTTCTTGCACTTCACTACATCTTGTCTGTAGACATATGCCTCATTGGGAAGGTCCATTGTGGACTCTTGTGACTTCAATAATTTCTTGCTTTCAGAACTTCCAACAGGAAAAGAAGAAAAACTATTTGCAGCAAAATCAGTTGGGTTCACCATGCCACAAACTTCCATATGTTCATCAGATCCTGCAATGCTTTCACTAGCAGCATGATGCTCATTCCTCATCTAAGGATAAAAAGTAATCAGATTAGAACCAAGATAGTTAAAAGCACTGCCAACAGCCTAGGTGCATCAACCACAGAACAACCAAAATGCCTAGCTGAAATGGAGAGTTCTTGAATGAATTTCATTTATAAATAAAATAAGACATATATGTAGGTAAAAATTGAAACGCAAAAAAGAATTTATACATTTATTAATCCATAATGAACTATTAGCCAAACAAATTGAAGAGGAATGATTTAGTGCAACCAGTTACATGGTGAAACCTTTTCATTTTTATAAAATTATCATCTTTTAACTAGATCTAAGCCATTCATTAAATTTGTCTCCACACGAACTTTTATCAGACCAAAAACCACTTTGATTGGAAATTTAAATAAATCATAATAAATCAAAACTCACCAGATTGTTTGAAAAAACATTTTCTAATATTAAGGCCCACCTAAGTTTGAAATTGAAATGATTTCAATGAAAAGAAGCAATCAACAAGCATTAGCACTACCAAAGAATTTCTTGAATGGCTTTATGTATGGGGTGCATTGAAGCTCCACAACCATTTGAAAATAAAAGAATGTGTTTTGTCCTTGATTTCATCTAGAATATCTACAAAATCTAAGTCAAAGGTCTGCTTTGGAACCTTTGCCACTCTGTGACAGGCTAAGGTGTCTAAATATTTCTTTGCACTAGATATTTGTTTCTTACATATCATGAGTTTAGTTTAAAACCAATTAAACATGTTAAAACAAAAGATAAACAAAAGAAATAATCATCACTAAAAAGTTAAAAAATAAGTATTAAAGGTGCACTAAGGCATGCCCAAACATGAGTTGCTGGGCACATGGCCAGACTTTAAGGCATCACATGCATCCAGACAAGGTGGCCCTGGCCTGGAACACCTTCAACTATGATGAAGCTTTTAGGTGCCACAATCTTCAAAGAATGTGTTGTAATTTGGATATGAAGAAAGGGGGAATTTTGTTGAAGTCAGCTCTCTTGGAGACATTCACTCATGCAAAGAAGAATTTACATTGATCACAATTGGAATTAATATATGATGCATATTACAGCCAGTAAAGGGATCCCAGATTCAGAGGGCAAGTTCCAGAAATATTCTCTAAATTAATGCCTATAGCATTGAAATTCATCTCTTTTGTGGTTTCAGTTAAATTTCAGCAAGATGATGGAAAGAGGAACGCAAATTAGAAAAGAGGCACCAGAAAAAAGAACGGTGGAAGTGGAATGTTAAAACTTAAAAGCCATTTTGGAATGTGATTGGAATGTTAAAACTTAAAAGCCATTTTCTGCTACGGAAAAACTGCCTGACCAGGGTGGGTGTTAACACCATGAAACCATGACCCATTAAATGTTCATCCTAAAAATCAAAAAAATAAAATAAAATCACCAATCATACAATTAGTACAATGGGCATGTCACTACACGTGTGATCATGTGATCATAATTCAAAATCCTTAAGAAAATTAACCGTAGTGAACAGTAAGCCAACTGAGCCAATCTAATGAGTGTCTAGATAGATTTGAACCCCACTACATGAAAATAAAAATGGAAGCAGGTAAGAAAGACTGAAAAAAAGCCCACTATCAGAAGGTATCCTGTTTTCCATCATCCAAGATTCAGCGAAGAAGCAGAACAAAAGGGACATTTCCTGTATATTTATCTGTTTATCGACAGCAATCCATCACAAAGCACCTGATCATCGTCTTCACTGAATGCGACTTCGCACTCGAATATAAGATTTCCTGCATACAGTTCTACCCAACAAATTCTACAAGAAACTCACCAAACAGTAGAGATCATGTCAACTGCTCCCCTGGCTACTCCAAAACCACAACAATACCCGCCCCATCTATAAAGGCTAGAATCACAACACTGTGGCCCTACAATTTCTTGGGGATGACATTGAAACTACTCCATCCAACACTGTAGCTATCCTTCCATTAAAATCAAAGGTCTTACCCATTTCATCCATGTGATTGAAGAACGGCATGGCAATGAGAATAAATAAAGAAACAAATCACCCTCAAAAGCAAAAACTCAGACTGATCAAAAGCAAAATAATAATAATAATAATAATAATAATAATAGAGAAAATAACTGAAAAATTCACCAACTTGACGACCGCACAATCATTCGAACGCATCGACGCGAACTAAACCAGCTCAAAATAAGCAGTGCCGATTCAACGAATACGATTCGGACTCAATAACAATAAATCCGAACGAAGGTTTCAAGAGAAAAGGGTAGTATCGGAATAATGAAAATTCTGCGTACCTTGGGCGATTGAGGAGAGGGAAGGACGGAAAGAGGCGCTTTTGAATAAGAAAAGGGAGATTTTCTTTTCGAATCTGATGAAATCTCTTTAAAGCGCTGCTTTGTTTTTGGTTTTGAGGTGGAGGAGAGGGAAGCCGAGAATCGTAAAGAGAGGGAGATTGACGAAATGAAAAATAACCCAGCTTGGCGGATGGTGTTTTTCTGAACTGTGAATTTGTGTGCAATTACCTAAATACCCCTGCTGGTTCTGGTGGATGGCTTCGCTGTCAACGTGTTGGGCCGCATAGGGACGGTTCGGACTCTACAACTCGAATCCACTCCTTACTGCCTTGGGTGGAACTTGGGCTTTGAGCGAGCCCGGAAACCCTAAATTCATTTCTCTTTGGTTTGGTTGTAATTTTTAACATTTATAAATTTTATAATTTATTTAAATAATTAAAATTTTATTAAAATAATTATTTTATATAAGATTTTATAATTCTTCTCAATAATTTAAGCATTTGTTCCTTGTTATTCCTATTGTATTAAATAAATGTAATTGTTTATATTTTCGAACAAGTGTTAGTCGATAAAATAAGTATAAAAAAGTTAAAACAAATCCTTCTACAGCAGTTCATACCATCAAAAATTTTAAAATTTTTTACATAGCATCCAATCTAGAATTAATTTAGTCTATCCATGTAAACAAATTTAAATACAAATCTTAACTAACTCTAAGTATCAATCCGATCTAAGTCGAACGGTTTACACCCCTAATTTAATTCCAAATGGGCAATGGATGTGGCTAAAATCATAAATCCAACTAATTTCACAACGCTTGGGTCGAACTATAAACAACGGGTCTAAATAGTGGATTCACTCGACTTTCTGTCCATTTTTCTAGAAGTTATTCAAAATTCAAACAGCAAAAGGCCGGATTTTTGTTGATATTTCCACAATTTTACTTTTTCGTAATCATTATATTTAAATTATTATTTTTTATTTATTTTTAACCTTGTTTACTTTCCGGTTGACGTCACCACTGCCTCTTTCATACGTATATTCAGCTTTTCCCTCTTTTAAAAGCCAAAGAATACCTTACCCATGAAACGTGTCCAAGAAACGGACACTTGGAGGGCGCCCCATTTTTAAATCCCAGTTCTCTAACCGAAGCAGCACAAGTTTGGCTTCTTGGAGCCTTTGTGCTTCTACGGTGGAATAACGTAATTGAGTAGGCTTGGGTAGGTATATTTTTCCCTTTAGTTGCAAGTCAAGCTCATTAAGGTGGCGGATGCTTCTTCGAACGGTAGCCCATGGGCACACCTACGCTCGAGGAAGGCTCAAAAAAAACTTCGTTTCATCTAGCCTACCTCTCTTACAGCTCATGCCTGACCATGTGGACCGTCTTGTATTATTTATGGGTTGGCTCAGCTGGGGTCAGTTTAAGTGCAACCGTTTCAGTTGAAGAAAAATGGCTCACACGAATGCTCCTGTTTGGACAAGGGCAAATAAAGAAACGTGAAGACAAAAAGAGTATTTGAAATCCAAGATAATGCCAGCCTTAATAGAAAAATAAATATATTTCTTTAAATATAGATAATAATAAAAAAGGTAAAAAAATGGTTGAAAATGGTTATCATGTCACATGAAACGGCTTACATCACACCTATCATTCAAATGCATCGGTATGATTGATTTGGTTTTTATGGAATTGAATTCCATGGAAAATCATTTTCCATTTGACATTTATTTTTCATGATAATCTTACTTTTTTAATTATTATTTATATTTTTAATCAATATCTTTTGTTTATCTTAATTTAACTAAAATCATCCCCATTGTGCTAACATCGACTTTCTTTCTCTTTAGTTCCATTCCAATTTCCAACGCGATTTGATCCTTAAGAAAAAAATGAGGGTTAGAAATCCATCTTGGGCTTTTTGACTAAAACATTCGGCTGGGCTGGAACGATTACATGGGCGGATTTGCAATCTGGGTCTCCTTGATAGAATTTCTGAAGGCAGAAACTCAAGATAGCAATCTTCTACAATAGAAGGTCATGTGTTAGGTAAATCCAAGTCAAAAGACTTTCACTCTCCTTTTATTATACTATATATAATTATTTACAATCCTTGACTAGAATTATCAGCATAGAGTTACAATTCCTAACTAACTGTTGATTTTAGGATAGCTCTAAGCCTTAACCATCTGTTTGCTGCACAACCCAAGAAATTGTAGGAAGAGGCTTTATCATTCTCTCCCTTGTCAACTTCAACCTAGTCTTGCAAGTTGAAATTCTAGCCCGACCAAAGCAGCCTATCAACTGTTTCATAACGGTAGGCCCAAACGGAGTAATTTCTAGGCCCATAAACTTTGCTCGAGAGATCCTAGTGTTTCGTGGTCAATGGTCCAATGGGACCGCTGCCAAACCGATTCAAATATACGCATGGAATTGCTCAGTTGATGGGAGATGACATTCACATTATCTTCATTTTATGTGCCTGGAAGTCGGGTTTGGTTTAGGTTGACCCAAATTTCAAATTGACCCAAGTTGAACATGATTTTGCCAAATCCATTGCATTTCTCTAACCAAACCCAACCCATGGCCGGACTGAAACGGGCAACATCTGTAATCACGGTTACATTGGCCAGGAGTGATTCACATGCCCAACCCATTTGCTTGAAATGAATTGCATTACATTCCCAGAGAGTACTAATAGACAAACAGAGAAAAAAGTTTATACCTCCACATTCAAAAATTTTTGCCCCGATCTACGAGAAAGCCAAGAATATTGTTATAATTCCATTAAATAATTAACCTAACATCAAGTGGACCACCATTTACCAAAATGGCACACACCCAAAACACTACTTATTCCTCGCCACGCTTCGAAACAAACAAAATGACAAAAGCCAAACACTAAAAACCAAATCAATGGACAGCCTGCAACCCACTTGCTTTGAGGATTACCACAATCTAAGAGTTTTATGCCCATGGACTCATCACCTGACCCATCCACAGTGATGTCGCACCTCTTGCCCACCTGTTAGGCTGCTCATCTTGATCATGGACTTTGCAAAGGCGTCCCTGAAAGCTTGGTGGGAAGTGGCATACTTATACACAAGCTTCTTTGTATCGGCACTGCTCATGAGAGCTTGGTCTGAGGAGAAAAGGCTCTTTTTCTGGATGATCAGCTTGTAGTATGTGTTGTCGAATGTCGTCCCGGAAGCATCCATGGATGACCCTGCATTCTTCAGCTGGCTGCGGGCAGGGCATATTTTCTTTAGGCTTAATGCAAAGGTTGGGTTCATCGATGGGTCAACGTCGTGGGTCGAATCAAAGTTGTGGATCCGGTTCTGGAAGGATGAGCAATGGGAGAATCCCAGAGTATGTCCACCTGCATTTTGGTCAACAACAAATGTTGGGTAATTAGTACTAAAAGAATTTGTAATTTGGAGAGATCTTGAGTTGTTGTTTTGGGAGATTGGCAAGCTCATTTGATAGAGATATAGCTCCCCATTGTGGCCCAAAACTGAATAGGGCCCAGGTGGGGTGTTTTAGCTCATGGAGGTTGTTCCTTTACCTGAAAGGGCTACAAGGTCTTCTCCGGATAAACCCCTTTGAGAGAAGCTTTGCATCAGCTGAGCAAAGTTGAAGGTGGGAGCTGGCAGCTGTCTTGTTTCACTTGCTCTTGAAATTCTACCATCTTTCCTTCCTTTGGGTACTGCCCAGTAAGGTCCCCCAGCCTGGGATTTAGATATAATTCACCAGTGGGTTACAAACTACAGATCCATGGATTTGTCCAAGGCATGAATGATGAAAGTTAGAATCTTTATATATCATAATAAACCTACCACAACCACAGCGTCTCTCGCTGCGAGGGCTAAGATGTCTGCACATGAGACCACTCCTGGGCATAGAGCTTCAACTTGCTCCTTCGCCCTGTCAATGACGAAAAACGCATGCAGGGAAAGGTTAGGCGGCCCATCTTTCTCTGCCTTGTTCTTTCCAACAGAGTTTAGCAGCACAGATCCATCACAGCCCTTCAATAGAGAAAATTAGCATCAGTCATTTTGATGGCATTCATCATTTAATAATCAGCGTTTTGCTGAATTTTGCGGCCACCAAGAAGCAATAGTATGGATTTTGTCCACAAATTTGGCTATGTGGATGATGATGTTTCACATAGTTGAAATTACCAAATTCCATGTGAAATCAAAACTTCCAAGAAGTATGTATTTAAATATGTGTGAGTGGTCCACCAAGAAATCATAGGTATGTGGAATATACTTTTTTGAAAAAGATAAGTCGTAG
>JAYJMB010043110.1:0-77484 GCA_036873735.1 Pouteria campechiana
GTATATTTAGGAATCAAATAGGTGCAAAAGATGAAGTATTAGGAGAATAAAATATGACATTTTGCATTCTCATCACCTCCCATATTCCTTCTACATGGAAAGGAATTACACCAACAATAAAGCAGAGTATGAGGCATTTGTCTTAAGACTTTAGATTGCCATCAACTTCAGGATTACAAAATTAGATATCTTTGGTGATTCAAAATTGGTGGTTCGACAATTAACCACTAAATATGAAGTATGGCAGCCTAGCTTGTGTTGGTATTATGACATCGCACAAGGGGTATCGGACCAACTTTCTCATGTCAGCATTGGACATATTCCAAGGATCGAGAACACTATTGTTGATACCTTAGCAAACTTGGCAACTGCTCTAGCCATTGCTGGAGGCCAAGAAGTCATTGTTGAAGTTGAACAACAAAGTCTTATTGCTAACTCATACAATGAAGAGACTACCAAGTTAGTGGAATGCCTAGCCTGCATAGAACTGACACTGGATGATTGGTGAATTCCATACATTGATTACTTGCAATATGGAATCCTTCTAAAAAATCCACAAGAAAGGTTAGCTCCAAGGAAACAAGCTACTCGATACGTGTATTACAATAATACACTTTATTGTCAAGCACATGACAGACTCTGGCTCCCATGCCTGAACGAGAAAGAGATTCAATATGCACTTATGCAAGTACATTCTAGTGAATGCAGCGGATATCCATCTGGTCAAAGATTATACAAATGTGTCAAATGCATAGGGTACTACTACCCTACAATGGTCTTAGACTTACTACAATTTGCCAAATCATGTCTCCAATGTCAGCTCCATGGGGATATTCGACACATACCACCACCAGAGTTGGTACCGGCAAGCATCACTTAGCCATTTGCATGGTGGGGATTTAACATTATTGGCTCAATCAATCCTCTATATTTTAAGAGACATGCCTATATTCTAGCACAATTGATTACTTCTCCAAATGGGAAAGCTGACTCATATAAGAGATTCCAAGCCAAAGAAATAATTGAGTTCATCAAGTTCAAGATCATGTATCACTATGACAACCCTTACCACATTACATCGAACAATGGCACTCCATTCAAGAATGAAGAAATGGAAAAGTTATATCGAAAGCACGGTATCAAACATGTGTTCTCTACACCATATCATCCATAAGAAAATGGTCAACTGGAAGTGTTCAATAAGGCCATCTTAAGGTTTATGAGAAGAACGGAAGATAAGAACAAATGACAATGACATCTCAAATTGCCAAAGGTGCTTTGGGCTTATCGCACCACTCACCGGACAACAACCAATGCAACTCCATATTCTCTGGTGTTTAGGGCAGAGGCAGTCTTGCCCTTAGAAGTGCAATTGTCATCACTAAGAGTTGCAACACACTCAGGATTGACGACAGATCAACACGCCAAGTTGTGGTTCGAGAAGCTCAACGCTTTGGACAAAAAGCAATTATAAGTCAAACAAAGGATTGAGTTATACCAAGCTCACATGGCCTAGGCATATAACTGATTAATTAAACACCAAGCTTATCGCCCAGGTGATCTAGTTCTCAAATTAAGGACCCAACTAATGGTGGGTGGCACATTAATTGGCAAGTTTGAGCCCAAATGGGAAGGGCCTTATGTCATCCAAGAAGCCTATGCTAATGGCTGATACAAGATTGCAAATAGTAATGGCATAGGAGAATTACCTATTAATGGGCATTTCCTAAAGCATTACTATGCATAAGCCAGGAGGGAGCAAACACTGGGGGCATTTGCTCCCCCCTTTCAAAGGACCTGGTCTATATGTAGATATTCAATTATCACTATGCATAAAATGTGCAAAAAGAAAAACATATCTTTTCATTTCACACAGGTTTGATAATTACAAATCTTCCCCATCTAATTGAATATTGTCTAGATCTATTTTGAGAAATTTCTTAAAAATCTTCTTCTTACGGGAAGTAAAGGCCTACCTAAAATATTTAGCCATTTGTTGAAGTAATATCTCTCGGCACTCAGGTTCTGCAACCAACTACTCCAAGCATAACTGGCATATTTGAGTAACCTCTGCGGCATGCTACTCTCTCGACATGCTAACCCCTTATCACAGAGACTCCTCCGCCTAGCAACTTTGATCTCCACTCTAGCCACTCCACCTTTGCACTGACAACTGCAATAGCAGCATCATATTCGACTTCTGCCTTGAGAAGGGAATCCTCGGCCTCTTTTTGTGAGAGCATAATAGTGTTGCACTCGACCTGCACCTTCTTAAGGGCATCCTTGGCTTCCTTCTGCAAGAGCACCGTAGCGTCCCATCCCGCTAGAACCTTGTCCTCCCTAGCTTTAAGTCTGGAAGCAATCACCTCTAGTTCGTTGAAACGGATCCACTCCTCCTTTAACTCTACCATCGTAGCAAAAAACTCAGTGATTGAGGCGTCTTGTTGCTCCCAAGTGGCTACGAGTTATTGCATTACGGTCTCCATTTGATTGGTGAAGCCCTATCTTCTGATTGCATTCCACATGATGTTGAGGGTGAAATCCACTTGCAAGTCATCCCAGCTACATGCATTAGCCCAAGAATAGTCTCTAGGGTAGCCGAGCTTAGTGACGAAGACAACCACCATCGCCGGGTTCTCCAGTAGGGAAAGTATTGGTGTCCGCCCCCTTGGAGCGATGTTGGCCGAAGCAGAAGGTTGGGAGGGACTTTGACTCGCAGAAGCGATAGTCCCGCTAATAAAACTAGATCCGGGAGTTAATGCTAGCCCACTCAAACTTGAAGCCTCTCCTCGGAAGTGTTGGGCTGAAGGAGGTAGGCTAACGCTAGAGTATGAACGCTTCAGAGCATGAGACAGCTAGTCAAAAGAAAACAAACCTACAACAAGGCTGAAAGGAAAAAGTCAGCACTTTCAAAGAGATTTTAGCACTTTCTTATCAATAATAAATATAAAAAGTGTGCGAGAGAGAGAGAGATACTCATCTGCAAAAGCAGTAGAAGGACGGGAGATAGTAGCAGAAGGGGATAACTCGATAGCCACCAAAGTTTCTTGCATCCTCACAACCGCTGGCCTCCTTAGGACCTCTGTCATCTCCTCAACAATAGCCTTGGTGGATCCTTTGGTTATGGTCAACTTTGGACCCACCGCTGAAGTTACAATGACTATAGGCCCAGAACCAAGAGAAATAAAACCAGCCAAAAAAGGAATTGCAGTTGAAGTCCATGTAGATGAGGAGGGATCAAAAGAGATCAGTATGGGAGAAAGGGGATATGCTACCCCTTTAGAGGAACCACTGACATCCCTTGGAGAACAAACCCACTCCCCAGTGGTGACCTCAGGAATGAAGGATGTGGATGGGTCCACTATAGTGACCTGACCAGGTCTAGAGAAAGAATGAGATGTGGAAGTTTGTGAAGTGCTCCCGCAAGAGGAGAGATCAACAGGACCAGCCTCGCAAGGAATATCAACCCCTAACAGCTCTGATTGGACATCCAAAGCCAGTGACTGTTACCTATCAGAACTAGTAGAAGCATGAAACTTTTGGTTCTGGGCGACCATTTTAGTTCTCTATCGGGGTAAAGGAGCCACTTGGTGAGGAATGGAAGTGAACACACAAGTAAGAGCAGAGCAAGGAGTTACACAAAAATAAGAAAGAAGATCTTGTTCTCGCTTTATAGTAGATCTCAGGTCTAGGAACAAAAAAGACATAGGAGGAAGATGATCAGGAATGATAACCTCTTCACCAGAAAAGCCACATGGAAAATCCACCTGGGGACAGTGGTCTATCGAGGAAACAACATCCACTGGCAATAGGCCCACAATCATTAGCCTATACCTAAGGACATACAAGCTATATCGCTCTAAAGGAGAAAGAACAATCGAGGGACAAACAGGACTAGTTGTGCAAATTGCCAAAAAAGGGAAACCCCTGGTAACCTTAACCCAAGCCTTACAACTTTTTTAGTCATCATCTGGGTCAACAGTTTGCATGAAAAGCTTGCGCCAGGGAACACGAGGGATAAGATAAAATTAATAACTAGAATGATGAACTTTACTCAAGCAAAAGATAGTTGAAAGTATTAAGAGAGTGAAAATGAAAATCTCTCGAAGATTATAGACCTATTGGCAAAGGGATACAACATATCGCCAGCTATTTGGGATCAACTATCCCAAAGAAATGTTGTAGCCATGAAGAAGAGCAGAGATGAAATGGGTTTGATCTAAACGAAATCCCACCCTAAGAGAACTAAAGAAATAGGAATCAGGTTTTCACAAGGATGCCATGGCAGTGGTTTCTGGAAACATCCAACTCATACCCTCTGGCAGAGGGAAGAGTCGGAATGCCTCCACGACACTGTTCGATAGACGTGGATAAGACTTCTTGACAGCTATGAGGAAGAAAGATAAACAAAAATGAGAACAAAAGATGAAGATGAGTTACCAGAGGAGAAGATAATAGCGATGACTCAAAGACAAAAGGGATGAAGAAGACACCAAAAGCAGAAAGTGATTTTCCATATCTGCAGCGGCATCTTAAAGACATCTCTCAACAAAACCGTCTAGGGTTTCACGCAAAACCAAGGAAATGACAGTCTAGGGATCTGTGAAAATTAGGAACAATCATTTTCACATCCCGTCACATTTAAATCCCATACATGTGGACAAATAGAAGTGTAGAGAGGTCACATCAGCATAGATAAAGCTATTGCAGAATGATTGGCATCAGAATTCAAAAAAGGGAGAGAACCCATGCAAAGGCACTTGAAATATAGAATTTTGGATCTACTAAAAGTAAACATTTGAGCGAACTTGCTTCGGCAGGCCTACAGGATTAAAAAAGGCGAAAGCATTAGAGCATCTTCGGATCTGTTCAATAAGGCGATCTGAAGATCATGAGGAAAACAATGAATAAAAGTCAGGGGTGTTTATCAATCGAGAAAAGGGAACCTAATTGCATCCAAGAAGAACCTTATGTTGTGTAAGAGGCTTGTGCCAATGGTTCATATCAAATTGTAAATAGCAATGGTATAGAAGAATTACCTATTAGTGGGTGTTTCCTAAAGCATTGCTATGTATAAGCCGAAAGGGAGCAAACACTGGGGGTATTTTCTCCCCCTTTCTCAATCCTTGTAAATGATTTTTAAAGCATTACTATGCATAAACCAAAAGGGAGTAATCACTGGGGGCATTGCTCTCCTTTACTAATTCTTGCAGACATTTCTTAAGGGACTTAGTTTATAAGAAAGATGAAAGCATTATTATGCTGAGAACAAATAGAAACATGAGAAATATGAGGAGATCAAACAAAAAGTGATTTCATTAGTATAAAGCAAGATTACAATGGAATCACAAGGGCCACTCAATGTCCCTCAAATTTCTCAACAAGGGTAATAAATTGTCTTTCAGTTGTGCAAAATCATCTCTCCAAATTGTCAATATCTCTATGGCTTGAGGATTTGCTATCTTAGATGACTACTAAGAAGTGAGGTTCTCCTCCAAAATGCATTTCTGCTCTTGCACACAGTTGATCACAACATTCAAATCTTGAAGGGTTTCACTATCTTGGGTCATCTCTTCTTCATACTTGGCTATGAGGTGTTCCTTGAGAGCTAACTGCTCCCCCAGTTATTGGTATTCCTCCCAAAGCTCTTGGAAATGTTTCTCAGTCATAACCTTTTCACCTTTGAGGGTCATAACTCTCGACTAGAGACCTGCCTCTTGGGAAGTAATAGATTGTCGTTCGAAATGCTTGCAAGCCAATGTATTGTGCACTATGCTTAGTTCAACTTCTATTGTAGAAATCGGGGCAAGTGGAGTCTTTGGCTTAGCTTGACCTTCCAAACGAAGCCACTCATCACTGAAACTATTTAGTTTCTCAAGGATGAAGGGAAGACATGAAAGATATCCTCAGCTCGACCCAATCATATTCATCTTCCTTTGGCTATGACCCAAGATTTTCTTTAATGAACTTGTTGATGTTGTCCTTCCCAAGGAGTTCACTAAAGTACTGAGGTTCTCTTTTATCTCAACAAGGAGATTCAAATAATCCTCTCTATCTAGAGCAGAAGGCATGACAACATGAGCTGTGGATAAGGAATGCATGAAATCAGAGGTGAAAAAGCTCTCGGGTTGGAAAGGAACAAGTTCTGGGGGCATTGTAGCCTGCTTCCTCACGTATTGGCACCAACTGATACATTCCATCAGAGAAAAGATGCATTTTTATCAACCAGTTGATAGTCATTTCACAGCCAATATTTCCCATTGGCCTTTAGGCGAATCTCCTCAAGATAATGCCTTCCTTGGGAAGCTGTGTTGGTTCTTCAATTCTGAATAGCCAAGGGACACCCTTGGCTATAAGTGACACCCTTGCCAGGTCCTGATGGGTTACAGATCAAATCCCCAAAACCCCTATATAAGTCAAAGAGTACTCGGGGAGCCAAGGATAATCTTATGCCTAATGCAAGCTTACAGGCTGGTGCTAATGAAGTCCATTTGATGCAGCAAATATAAGAAGAGGAAGGGTATATTATCACAGATAGCCAGTACATAAGGAAAAGAATTAACTCTTGAACAGGAGTGATCTTATGAAGTTTATGAGGTTACATCCAAAAATCCCAGTCATCTTCAACAATCCTCTCTTTATCTAAATCCAAGTAGTGGCTAATCCAAGCATTTGGGTTGAACGACTAAAAAGTTGAACTCAATCCTACAAAGAAAACATTGCCTTCTTCTTTCTATTGAGGCTATTCAGGATGGCAATGATGTTGTTTGCCTCAGGAATCTTTGCAAGCTCTTCATTTGAAGGAACATACTCATCAAAAGGTTCCTAAATAATTGGCAGTCCACACATAGCATAAAGGTCCCATAATGTCACACTCATTTCACCACACATAAAATAGAAGGAATTCGTGACCTGGGACTAGAATTGCAAGAAGGCTTTGAAAACCTCTATACGCTTATGGAACCCCTCACAAGTGGCCAAGATTGCATCATATATTCCAACACTCTTCAGTACTCCTTCATGAATGGGAACAAGATGTAGAGCCCAGTAGTGAAAATCTTCATGACGAGAGAAGAAGCCTCAAAATTGTTTGAAGTAACCCCTCTTTTGCAGCCTATAAGCTTCAGATAAGGTCGCCCCCTGCCTTGGAGTCTCTACTATATAGGAATGAGGATCTGGTCTATAATAATAGGTGCCAAGAATACTTCATTGAACTTTTCACCTTTGTTCACAATGGCAAAGGCCATCTTTGTCAAATACCCAACCAAGACATCATTCTTCTTCATGCTAATGATGTTAGGCCTTGCCAGAAAAGAGCAACAATTATCAAGTCATAGATCCCTCATAGATTTATGACAAAAGGATCCGTATCGATAACATTTATCATCAACTAAGAATTGTGCTCTCCGTAGTTCAGCACTCCTCCAATAGAAAAGGCCTTTGCTTCTTTGAGAAGAGAGGAAATCCATATCACCCAAATGGAGGTGTGCTAAAAAGCCTTGGAAGCTGAATCATTTTTTCTTGCCCATTCCATTGACATTTTGCATTGCCTCTTTGGTTTGGGATTGGTAGGTGACTTTGAAGAAGAACCTCTAGCAGATTGTCGCTTCCAAGGATTCCTTGGCAGTCTTTCCGATATTGAAGCTTTCCCTTTACTAAATTTCTATGAAGGATCTATGGAAGGGAGGATATCACCTCAAACTTTTTGAGGGTTGCTAACTAAAGCATTGGCTATTTTATTCATTGTCTTTGCTTCTCTGACTAGATTGCAATATGGTGCTAGGTGCAAGAGTATCCCCGAATGCTTGCATTGTGCCAACCCCCTGAGAAGTCATCTCTACAATTGAACCACCTTCTCTAGGAATTGCCATTATATCTAGAGTGGTGAGAAGGTCAAAAATATCATATTCTTGGTCTTCTATTTGGATTGGGATATCACCCAAATCAGCTGAGCAAATGGGTGACTCACCATAATCCACTTGCTCTTGTGGAACTTCTTTGGGAAGATCACTTTGTTGAGAATTCATCTATGAAGCAATCAAGACAAAGTCAAAATCAAAAGTAAAAGGATTGATATCATCAATTATCACCAAAATGGAGGAGATTTTATCACATTCCAAGTAATTAGAATGTCTAATTTAAGGTATTGGAATTTTAGACTAAATTCCAAATGTTTAAAGTGATCGATCATTGACAAGAATTGGATGCAACTTCAGTAAATGTCAAGGTCATATGAAAATACAATGATCATGATGTGATCGCTATGATGCAATTCACAAGTTATCAATCTTTAGGATTCTATGATAACCAAGCTAGTCAAAGCCAATCAGAAAGGTTTGAAAGTTTCCAAGATGATGAAAAGCACCTAATTTAAGGTATTGGAATAGTGATATTCCAAAGGTTTAAAATAATCAAGAATGCAATTGGCAAGTTACTTACTTGAATGTCATTTAAATGTCACAATGTTTACTTGAATAGTATTTAAATGTCACAATGTTTGCTTGAATAGCTAATAAAGACAACTTCAAGTATTCAACTCAAGGGGTTTAATCCCATTTTCGACATCTTGGGATTAGGCATTTGAGTCATCAACAGATCTGACCCACTATAATAGCAAAAATCTAACAATTAGCCACCTAGGTCATGCGTCGTGAGCCCAACAGTAGCGCTCATGGGCTGCATATCCAAGCCCTGCCAGTGCTGGGTCACGTCGTGAGCTCACCATGCTTACACCTGGGCCTCACTCTCAAAGCTTGCCAGCTGCCAGCGCCTGGGCTGCGCCATCACAAGCCCACCAATGATAGTGCCTAGGCCTCTCTTCTCGAGTTCACAAAGGTGTGCGCACACGTTGGCCATTTGCCCACCTGCTCACGTGTGACCATCTTCTTCCTCAAACCAACTAGACAGACAATGGAAATGGTTTTTGTAAAAATCATGAGAATGTTTTATTTGCGTTAATAATGCTAAAAAAATATTGTGCTACAGAGCAGCACTATCCAACTAAATGTTGGCAACACCATCTCCCAAAATGCATGTTACCATGGCAGTGTGTTTACACAAATGGGTATTTCTGGAAGTTTCATTTCTCCAATCAAATTCGAGCTCATCAAATGTTCATCTTCATGAGCCAACATTGCTGGATTCAACAGGGTATCCTAAAACCCCTTTGCAGTATATTTTATATGGAGCATCAATAAGTTTTTATTTGGGATTAAGTTCTAGTCCAGCAAAATCGAGAAAAGGTTCTCAACCTTTACAAACTTCTAATGGTGAGCTTTGTTATGCCATCCATAATAGAAGCAGATGGCAAGATGAAAGTCCAAATAGTGATTTGCTACTGTAAATAATTTTTTACATGAGTTGTAAAGACCCAAAGGGAGGAGACGAGTTCAACTATTGCTTTCAAAACTATGGCAGAAGTTTCCAAAAAGCAAAAGGGTTTAAAAGAAGATGGTCCATACCTTGCCAATGAAGATGGTGAACCCTGCCAAAGTTGCTAAAGCTCCAACACTGCCGATGTGTGATGCCTAGCTCTGTTAGTGTAGGGAAAATCTAGCTCTGCCGAATAGAGTTGCTGAGCCCTGTCAAACTCCCCAAAAATCCGAACATTGGCAGCTAATGCGGGATCTAAACCCAGCCGATTTTATGGTGGTTTTTGTCTGAAAATCCAACCAACTGATATGATGAATTCCCAATGCTACCAAGCTTTGCCGATGCAAGAGAGACAAGCATGCTGAGTGCTCATACTTGATGTCAACCCCTCTAGTGTGAGCTTGAAAATAGTTTTCCATAGATGAAACTTAAGTTTGGAGAAACTCATTTGTGGAGTGGTAACCAAGTGGGTCCCATGTGAAGGCAGGGCCCATGGATCATGAAGATGATGGCGTGCACCCCACTTGATTTTCTAAGTTGTCTAAACAAGATAACTTGGCAATCTTAATTAGTGTTAATCGCTATCCTTAGCACTAATTGTGGTTAAGCTTAATTTTATTATGATTAGGCTTAATCTTAACTAATCAAACCAGTTAGACTGCCATAAGCATATCACTTATGACCTGGATCTATGATCTCTCACAGGTTAAACTATAGAGATCGCCCGCTCTCAGTTTTTCATGGGATATTGGAAAACACCACTCATTACTCATTTAAAAGCCTAAGTCTATGACCGAGTCATCAAGTCATGACTCACCGAGTCAAATCTTAGGAAATACTATTCATCAAATTAGCTAAACTCAATTAATCTAGCTCACTCTTTCTAAGTTTCTCATGGGCAATGTGAGAAAGTTGACCCGAAATCCAGTCATCCTAGCCTCACTCTTCCTAAGCTTCTCATGGGCGATTGAGAGAGTCGAGCCAAACCCAGCCATCTGGTCTCACTCTTCCTAAACTTCTCATGGGCAATTGAGAGAGCCGAGCCAAATCTAATCATCCTAGTCCCACTCTTCTTAAGCTTCTCATGGGTAATTGAGAGAGCCAAGCTAATCCCATTTTTTCTAAGATTCTCATGAGCATTTGAGAGAGCTGAGCTAAATCCAGTCATCCTGGTCCCACTCTTCCTAAGTTTCTCATGGGTAATTGAGAGAGCCGAGTTAAATCCAATCATCCTAGTCCCACTCTTCCTAAGTTTCTCATGGGTAATTGAGAGAGTTGAGCCAAATCCAGTCATCCTAGTCCCACCCTTCCCAAGCTTCTCATGGGTAATTAAGAGAGCCGAGCTAAATCCAATCAACTTGGCTCACTCTTCCTAAGCTTCTCATGGGCAATGAGAGAAAGTTGAACTAAACCTAAGTCACATGTTTTCTTCTAGTCTCTTTTAGGTTTAAACATAATAGAGATCACCTAGTCCTGAGTCTTTCTGGGATATACTAATTGGGTCACAAAATACTTACTGTCTTTATGGTTTCTTACAGTCTAAATAGTAGAAATCACCCGATCTTGATTCCACCAGGACAAACCAATTGGATTAAAACACCTATTCTTTAGGTTGACCCAGTCTCTAGCGACCCAGTCTCTAGAGTTGTGTCATTCTATTTGCCCATTGACTTGAGGCGATCTCCTAAATATCAAGTCATTGCAATGTGCTCGGCGATCCCAAAGAAAGCACATATTCATTTAGAGAGTGTGTATTTTATTTTTGGGTCTCTAATATGCATTGTACTTTTTCTTTTAATCAAAGGTTTGCTCCCATTGTGGAGATGTAATTAGGACTACTTGTGGTCTAGGATGTGAATACAACAAATGTAATCAATTGAGGAAAATCAATAAAAACTAAATAAAAATTATCGATTCATTCTAAAATGATAAATATCTTCATGTTGTTCCATTTTTGTTTTGTTTTACTTTCTCTTTTTGTACTTGTTACATCCATACCTAGCAATAATTATATAATAATCAAATTCTAACTTAATCATAAAACATCAATATTAACCTCAACTCATACCCACACCCATAATTGTTTGCCCATAATCGAAACCGAATCATGATGACACTCTACTTCACTGAGATTATACAGATCCATATACATTAATATCAATAACTAATGTGACATGCCACTACATCTCCTTTATACAACATTAAAATCAAATATAATTATATAACTTTTAACATGAGATTACAATCCCAAGCATTATACCACAAAGCAAACATCTTTACTTCTTGCCTTCCAATCCCAACCCACAATTGGGATTCTTTACTTAACTTATCAGCTAAAAAATATAATAAGGAGGCTTGAGTTCTGACAACTCAGTAAGTAGGTAGAAATAGAAAATCATAATAATTTATAATCAATAATATAACATATTCCATCCATTACATGTATCATTATGCTTAACCTTCCAATGTTCCAATATTTCATGGCCATCATTACAAATAATCACAAAAAATATATATTCATCAATTAATACGAAATAAGAAAATTGTTGTTATTCCCATCCAATCAATCCTTCTCATATTGTATTGATTTTCAAATTATACATACAACGATGGGATATTCTCTATCCCTTTTAATCAACATCCATGCCATAAACTAACACCAATTATTCCAATCCAAGGGATGCCCACTATTCCTAATAAACCACATAACATCAATCTTAAACAAATATGGAATATCCACTATCCCTAACCAAAACATACATGCTTGGATACAAATAAATGAGATATTGTATATCCATATCCATGTATTCAATAGACAAAGCTTACTTACTTCATAAAGAGCAATACGTCTTAGTTTCTCAAGCTTGGCTTCCCAAATCCATGCTTAATTGGTCCTATACATAACATATGAATCACAATCCAGTTCACATGACTAATTCTTATTAACACAATGAAATACAATGTTCCAATATCGAGATTCATTCATTGGTAAGTCTACATATGTCTCAAGTACATAACTACATTTGAACATTAACCACACGATTATTAAAATTAATTTTCTTTGTAATTATGCATTTGAATACACTATTTTCATGTTTTATTCATACTTAATTCATGCCACAATAAGAATAATCAATCACAAATGGTTTCTCATTAATTTATTTCATCAAACACCTTGTGAACATCACTTAGTTATAAGTTTCTCAATCAACATGGATTAGGGGATTTCACTTCTAGCTACATATAATGAACCCATAGTATAATTATCTTCAATTTTACTTTAATAATATGCTAATCAAACTTTTAATCTAATTATATTAATGCATAATCATATTTTTATACAAAACCCCCAATTACTATTCATGTAGGTTACTGTTCATAGCATGGGTAAATCAAAAATCAGATTTTCCAAGTCTAAATTATTGCGACAATATTAAAATCACATAATTAATCAATTTCCTCAAATCACCATAATCAATTCATAAAATCATTTTCTCCACGATTCTTACATCAATTTTATATCAAATCTCCCCAAAAATCGTTGTTCACAGAATCTACATAAACTTAGCTAAGCAAAAATATAATGTCTATTGGGGAAAATAAACTTACCATGAAATCCAAGCACGACTTCCATTTCAAAGCACGAATCCATCCCCAAATCTTCGAGAACCCACCATGGGTTACATCCAACAAGATTTTTCACCCTCTAATTGTAAGAACTTAGGCTATGATAGATGTTGAGAGAATTACACATCTAAATCTTCTTAGGTTCTAGCCAAAGGGCAAGGAATCAAGCCTCTGAGGGGCTAAGATAATAGGTTAAGGCATTGGGGAAGAAAAGAAGGAAGAAAATAAAATAAAATGGGCTAAAGAAGCTCATAAAAAGTCAATTTTTTGGTGGTCTAGCACGTCACCGACAAACAAATGTTGTGACACTCAATTGGGTGCCGCAACGCTCAATTGCTAGACACCAAATGTCGCGGTTCTTGCTCAGCCACCACAGAGCTCGCCTGCTTATCCCTTGATGCCACGGCACTCATCCAGATGCCATGACATTCACCCTGCTGGACGCCTGTTTACCCTATTTTTCTTCATTTTTGTTTATATTTTCTTTTTTCTTTTCATTTACCATTATTTTCCCACATCATAATGATAAAAATGCATATTTTTATTCCCCCAAATAACTAGATCAAGTCATATATTGGCCGCCCCATTCGCATATATATCCAACTTTCACTACGATCATTCCACACTTACACTTAAATAATGGCTTAATAAATTTTAAAATTTTCAATCAGTTCACATTCATCATAACCTTAGCAATATTTCACAATACTTCCTATTTTTCAATGCCTTGAGCGTTGTAACTTAATCTCATATGATAGTTCACAACACATAATTATTCACATATAAGTCCAATGTTGTATTTATGATTCAACATTCCTAAGAGATCAAAATATTTAAAAATACAAAGCTTACATCTTTTATTGACTCTCTTAAGTGCTCGAGTCTTCTCAACAACTTAAAAGTAAATCGATACAATTTCAATTTGGGTTTTTCTATTTCTATAAATTTTACTGAGATTGCAAGTTGTATTTATTGTTTATTTACCTATATTAGATATTTCGTTCCACATTCTACTTTAATATCTTGTAAAGGGTTGGGATACCATGTTTTTCTTTCAAGTGATTTGTGAGTTTCTCCCCACTTTCTGTTAATATTTAAAGCCCCTTGGAATTGGAATCCAAAAGGGAATTGTGAACAGCATTGCATTATTTGCTATCTTAGTAGGACAAAGGGTTGAAGAGGTAAGCTTTGGAAAAGTAGAATAGATGCCAAGAGGTTGCCCCAAACCGTTAAAAAAAATCTCCACTGTGCTTGTTTGTTGTTTTATTTAATCATCTTATCCTATTTAGTAATAATGTATTTACTTGGATGCTATAATTAATATTTAGGAGAAGACTCCTCCCAACTACTTGCCATTGTGGACTGACAATTACTACCAGAGTAGATCTTAATTATATTATTTTAAAAAAATTTAAATAAAAATAAATTCATTTTCTCTCCACACACCGGATTGCCCTTGTTTGATGTAAATAATTATAGCTACCGAAAGATAAGAATGAAAATATACGTCTTCTATATCGATGTGGAAGTATGAAAGGTAATGGAAATAGAAAAGAAAAATACAATTACCCTCAATACTTGAATGGGCCATGGATTAAACTTGGGTTGTGAAGTCAAATCATATAAAAATAAAAATTTTAGAATAATAATTATTTTTTTTACCTCAATACTTTATTAATTATGATAAATTTTCTTTCAATGTTTTAAATTGGAAAAAAAAATTGTTGAATGATTCAGATCACAGTTTAGGTATTTCCCGTCCCACCCATCAGAATCGCGATGGAGAAGAAGTTGACGGGTGATTTTAACTTCCGACTTTCACCACGCGAGGCCACGCGCCCAAGTCTTGTTTCGCGGTGCGAGCCTGTGGCGAGTCCAGCAGGCTCTCCGCTTTCCTGACTCTTGTAGTTATGCATGCATATAATTTATTTATGAACCAAGCCAGCTAGCCAAGTGCCGTTCTCCTGTTTTAAATACTTAAGGTGATATCGTGCACATGTAATCTTGGCCCTTGGATATAACCGTCCCGCGCATGTATGTAAGGGGGGAAAAGGTTTACGATTACGCTAGCTATTTTAACAGTAACACGTGCACGCGTTGCTGGCAGGCATTGGTGCAACTTATAGCGAACATACTCTATTTTGGTTTATTACTAGCGGAACCGATGTAATGAACTGGTTCCTTGGTAATCGTAGTTTTGTGTTTCAGGGAATGAATGCCTTTTTAACTAGAACACAAATAAGCTCTTGGTAGAAACTACCAAGATCATATTTGTATTTATTTTAGTTAAGAAGGGATTTTCAAACACAGCGGTCGGATTGGATTTTACCCCATTCAACCCCAAAACTAAATAGGTCTTCGAAGTTTCCAGTGGCATTTCATCAGTTCTCTATCACGAGTGGCGGGGAATACTGCACCTTATTTTTAAACGCGGAGCAGATTTCCATTTTTGTTTCTTGGGCGAAAGGGAACTGCTGTGCTGTGCTGCTGTTCTTTCCGACTCCCGCCACTTTCTGCCTCCCCCAGCGGACGCCAATGCCGCCCAAAGGCGATAACGTTGAAAGTAAACCACTTCACCATCTCTCTTTCTCTCTCTGGACGATGGTATGCAACTGATGTGTGGTGGTATCGAACCCAACCTCCGGGTTTTCCTTCGCCCATGATCAATGGACCACGAAATTGATGGATTTCTTACGGTGTTTCGTGCATGGGAATGGATTGGAGTGCGATATTCATCACTAGAATGCGTCGGAATGGCATTATTGGTTCGCATTCCTCCCGCTGGCATTTCATCCCAACGGTCATAATCTACTCATCCTATTCTAGACCACCTTGCTTTCCACTGCATTCCTGTGGATCTTGGGTCTTCTACTGCCCACTACTTGTATTTTAAGGTAACATCAGATTGATCAGCGTGATGCGACAAGTTGCCCCGAACATATGAAAATATTGCTTGGACGCTAAATGAGTTCAATGCACAAGATTTGGACGATGATCCGGATTTTCTTCATTGTCGATTTCATATAGCAGAATTGGGCAGACAGGAATCTCTGATCTCTGTTATTAGGAGTGCGTTGTCTGGAAATACTTTCTGAATGGTTAGATATTAGAGAATTTTTCTGTGTCCCCCAAATCTAACTTTTCAAAGGGAAAAAAAATTATAGAATTGATGAATTTGCATCTCTGCTTGTTTATGGAGTCAAAATGTGCATGTTTAATGGAGTTTGTGTTCTCTGCTCTCTTGTTAACAATTTTCCTTTCCTACTGTTTATGGATATTACAGGTATTGTGCTCAACTACGTCAATGAGGTATGGCCAACTAATATGCCCATCTTACCAATTCAAATTGTGCTTTGTTTACTCATTAACTTTCTGTATTTGAAGCATGATAATTTGTATTTCTGCTAAGTTTCATACTAAAAGGAGACTTGCATCTTTGCTGGTTACTGAGTGATAAATCAATTTGTGCATATGTAAATGTATGGAGATAAATAGACACAAGGGAAAAAAACTGCTTTAAAGTTTTTTATATGAAAATAATTTTAAAGTGGGCAAAAATTTCAACCCCTAAGAGATAAATATTTTGCTTTGATTTTGTTGGTCCTGAATATATGGCACACCCAGGGGAAAGGGGGTGGAATGGAGTATCATAAAACCATTCCTCTCCATTAAATGAAAATGCAGAAATTAAACTACGTAAATATGGAATTCAATCACACATAAGCAAGCACGCATGTTTACAGTGATTTGGGGCCCTTTCACTGACTCTACTCTTTGAGGCACCTGTGGGATTTGGGTTCTATTAAGCACAACGGAAATCAATTACACCTTAGCTCTTTGGCTATCACTCCTAGATTTTTTCATGCTCTACGCAGTTTTATGATCTTAACAGATTTGCTAGTAGGAAAACCCTCCCTTCTGGCCAAATCTCCTCATAGCACAGAGCACCCCAGTTCCATTATGGAAATACAACAGTAAATAAATAAAGATTATAGTTTTGCTCGCATTAGTTTATAGGCTAATTGTACAATAAATGTTCACTTCAATAAATGCAGTAAACAAAATGAAATGAAAGCTCAAACTCTTTTAAAGCAGCTGGAGAGCTTCTTTGATGGAGGTTGCCAATGATTTGAACTTTGAAACACTTGAATTGAGGCCCTTTTATTGCTCTCATCGAAAAATAGACAACATTAACTTCCCTTGCAATAAATCTAGTCCCTATTTATAGGGCTTGAAGATTTCTAGGCACTGGATATTTTTCTTAAAGCATTTAATGTTTCAACATTCAAAAGAATTGTATCATTGGTGGAGAAGATAGTCTGCATGATTCTGACTGCAATGAAAACAGTTGACCGTTTTAAAAAATAGTCAATTATTTTTGCATCTCAAAAACTCCAGAGTTTGGAATTTGTTTTTCCCACACAAAAATAATCGACTCTTTTTGACATATCAAAACTTAGCAGTCAGTTGGTTTTTCATGTCTGAAAACTCCAGAGAGTAAGGTTTCAAAAACAGCTGATATTCTGAAAAACAATGGACTCCCACGTTGCTTCTTGATATTTTCATTCAATTAGCATTTAAATTCTTTTAAATCTTTAAAATACGCTCTTCAATGATAGGATTATAAATTTAGCCTTTTCCTTTGTTATGAATATGGATCCTCATCTATAAATCCTTTGAGTCGCAACATGTAAACTTCTAAAATACTTGATAAACAGTATTAGTAACTTCACAAGTTCTCTACATGTTTTGTTATTCATCAAAATCAATACTTGAGTGCAACAATCTCCCCATTTTTGAGGATGACAAAACTTTTGAACTTATATATAGATAGATAGATTGATAGATGGATAGATAGATAGCTACAAAAAGCATAAAAAAGAAGCTCCCCTTACTTAGCTCTCCCTTTCTTTTGGAATTTATACTCCCCTTATCAGATGTGAAGGTGTATGGATTTTCAATGTCCACATGATCCACTAGTTCATGTTTCTTCTCTTTTTGGTAGTCTAACCTATTTGTCATTATCAAAATGAGAGTGAGGATTAGTGGAGGATAACCTTGCATAAGAAGATTTTAAAATACATAAGCACAGAACCATGCACACGCATCCAAGTACAAATATGAAATTAGAAAAAAACTGTTAACTTTCATTCATTTTCAAAAGCTTGAATGCTTGCTTACAAAAGACACAAGTACATAGCCATGAAATATGTACATGTTGTATTCAAGTACAAAATCAAAGCATGAACCAAAATAGAGGAAGAGCATTGGCTTCAGGTTTCTGAACCAAAGGAGCTGGAGATGTTGGTGGGTTCTTGCTGTTGTGATATAGAGATAGAGGCTGAGAGTTTGGTTTTGGAGGATTTGGGGGTTTTGGTTTTAGAGGAGGATTTTGTTTTTGTTTTTTGGGGGGTGGGGTGGTTAGGTTTAGAAGAGGGTTCAGGTGGTATCCGAAACTTGTTGAGATTGGCTTGTGATCCAATGCTAGAGAAGCTAGTAATGTTCTAAGGGTTTGTTTGGATGGAAATGTATTAGAAAGAGGGTGTATTAGAAAGAGAGTATTAGAAAAGTGTAGTAGGGGATGACATCAGCAATGTAGGCTTTTTAATGAAAAAGTGAGGAGAAATTATTGAAAATATAGGTAATGGTAAGAAAAAATAGGGTTTTTATCATAGTTTAGATGTCACATAAATCTAAAAAGGAGTGTAGAAGATAGTATATTACTAATACTCTCCCTTCCCAATGCACCCAAACAGATCCTAAGGAAGAAATCTAGCAACTTCAGCTTAATCTACTAAGATGGAAGGAAACTAATATTTCATATGTAAATCTGCACATACAAGGGATATTCACAGAGAGAACCACTCATCTCAAATCTGACCCAAGTACAAGTTCACGCCAGCAATCCCTTCAAGGCTTCAGCTTGCTGGACATGAGCTACAACTTGCTAGTGGGTGAGTGGTGACAAGGCAGTGAATATGCTTGATGCTGTCTAGCTTGCAGGTAAGTGAGTGGGGAAAGTGAGGTTGAGGCAGCAACCTGTTAGACACTGTCCAGCATTCTGGACATGATGTCTAGTTTGTTTGTGAGCAAGCAGTATGCTGGTTTGGCTTGCTGGTGGGTGAGTAGGCAAATGTTGGATAGTGAAACCATGCTGGCCATGCATCCAAAATGCTGAACTAGCTGGTCCAGCTTATTATGGGTCTGTTCCGTAGCACTGGAACTTTGTTTCTTACCTCATTTTTGTCTTGTTCTATCCTTCATGTGCATTCCAAGGATGTCCTTTGAACCTCAGATCCCCTGGCTGGATTAATCCAGCCCCCTTAAGATCCACCTTCTCTTGAAGGTTGGAAAAGTTTTATGTTGTTTGCCAATTTGTTATCATATTGAAAGGAAAGTTAAAATGCTAAAAAGGATAAAGTGTTCACTAATCAACAACTGCTTCTCCTAGATCCCACACCATTCTCACATGTGTTCCGTCTGTGTAAAATTCTTTTGACATGAGTAGTGTCCTTGTATCCCACCTACTTCCTATAACCCAGTCTCAATCACCTTATTAATGTAATGCCTGACCTTGTCCAAGCCAAATTCTTCCTTGGGCCAGACTGCTAGAGGATAAAAAACTCACTTGAGCTAGTGGAGAATCTGGAGACCAACTTCCCTTGGCTGTCTTCACTAAAAATGAGTTGGCTCTTTGCATCTTCTGCCTTCTTTAATATATGTGAAGGAAGGAGTGAATCTGAATTAGATAGTACACTAGCAATATAATCTCCCTGCCCTCCTTTTGATTTTTCTTTTCATTGTCAAATGTTTCCAATTGCAAATTAACTTTTCCAAAGTTGCCAGCTAGTCCACCCTGAGTATTAGGGTGAGAAAAGAGGACATGCCTAAGAGAATTTCTTGTTTACATGAGGGTCATTATGAGCTTGTAGTAATGCCCTTTGGGGTTTACCCATGCTCCAATCAACTTTCAAGCCCTTATGAGACAAAATTTTTAACCATATCTTTGACGGTTTGTGTTTGTGTTTTTTAATGTTGCTCTTACGTACAGTAGATATTGGATGGAACATTTGGAACGTTTCAAGTTCTATAGATTTTAAGGGTTAACTCTCTACATGCAAAAAGAAAAAAAAGGGAAAAGGAATGAAAGAAAAAAAAACAGTGTTCTATTTGTCAAATGGAGGTCACAATGTCTCAAAAAGGTGAGCACTAATGGCATGAATCCGGCTTTTCAACTGAGTTAGATGAGAGCAGATGAGCTTTTCCCGTTTAATTGGTCTTCAAATGTGCAAGGCAAAAGCAGTCGACCATGTACCGGTAGATTTAACATGAGAGAGTAAGTTGAGTCAAAGAGGAATTGGATTGGAAGGAGTACTAGGTTAGGTAGGTAGCTAGTCAAGTTCCCTATCCACAATTCAGCCATTGTACTCAAATATAGGGATAGAGGAGGAAAGGTTGCAGTGGATAAGGAAAAAATTTACCATTTGGTGGACTAGTTGGTGCCTACTATAGTTAAAGGGCTTAGGGATTACTTGAGTTAGCTGGCTATTACAGGTATTTCATTAGGAATTTCAGTAAATTGGTTGCTCTATTAGCCTCTTTATTAAATAAATAAATAAACAAACAAATAACATTGGTCGCAATGAGCAAGCCCAAGTGGCATTTGGAATGTTTTTTTGTGCTCTGGTGCTCGGACTATCTTATTTTCACTTCTTTTTGTCATTGAGTGATGCCTTGGGAGAGAGAGTTGGAGTTGTTTTAATGTAAGAGGGCATTCCTATTACTTAATACAGTAAAATGTGATCAGACAGAAACAAGTCCAAACCCACCTATGAGGAGGAACTGATGGCTTTGGCTCTATCGGTTGGGAAATGGAGACCATACCTCCTTGGAAACGTATTTACAATTAAGAATGATTGCAAGAGTGGAGTGGTGTGTTTGGTTTGAGGTAAAAGTGATGTAGAAGACAAAAGAGGTAAAAGATGTGTAAAAAGAGAGGTTATGGTGTTAATAGTATGGGGGTTGGTGTTAATCATAAAGTGAGTAAACACAAAATAGATACATTTAGATTAGGAATGATGTGATAAAAGTAGGTTAGTTGTAGATAGTTTTGGATGTTTAAATGTTGCATCAATATAGCGAGGAGAAAAAAGGGGCTTTCAACCCATTTTACCTCTCTTTTACCTTGAAAGAAACACACCTTAAGGCATTTACTTGAGGAGCGAATTGTGATCCCTACCCAACAAAAGGGGTTGAATGAATTGTTGTGCTATGATTTTGCTATTGAATATAAAAGGGGCAGGCTAATCAAGCTGTAGATGCCTTATCTCAAAGGTTTGAGGGTTTGCTTCAAGGGCACAAATTACAAGCTGCACATCAGAAATCCAACATCAAGCTGTACACACTTTCCGATGCATTTTTAGCCATTTTCTAAATCCAAATTACATTGCATTACATTGGAAAGCTTACATGAGGCTCACCAAGCCCTCACCACATCCTTCAACTCTGACGAGTGACATACTTCAAAGTATAGAAAGACGACAAAGGGGAAGAGAACATATGATATTATTATGACAGCTATATTTTGGGATTGTGTGCGATGGATATTGGACATACCGGAACCTATTTACCGAGTTTTCAGGACAGTAGACAATGAAACTTATCCATCCATGGGTTCCATATATGAGTCTATTCGTTTTATGATGAAAGCAATTAAAGAAAACAATTTCAAAGGTCTAGATTGAGTTTTGCAGATTATAGAGACTCGTTGGGAGAGTATGCTTAGTCATCTCTTACATGCTGTTGGTGATTATGTGATTTAATAAGTTTCAGTTTCATAGAAAATGTGTAGACTTTTTTAATTTATATTAACTTAATTTCTAATTTCTGCAGCTTATTATTTAAATTCCAAGTATCATTATGAGCAGCATCTAGGTCTAGGTCAAGATGCCCAGCTTGGCACCTCTATTTTTTAAGGTGTTCGGAAAGATTTTTTCTAACAATCCCAATGCTGGGGATCTTGTAAGTGAGATAGTTGTATACAACTCAATGCACTTATATTATTTTCAAAGATAGATTATTGATTAAGAATTGCATATTAATGGTATTTATTTTTTATAATGCTATAGTTGATGTATTTCCAAGATGCTAAGGGATTATTTGGGATGAACGTGACAATCCAATCAAGAAGTAAAGTGATGCCATGTAAGTAAAGCATAGTAAAGTTATAATATGTTGTATATTTTTTATTCTAAAATAATACTAAATCTAAATTTTCTTTTATAAGTGAATGGTGGAATTGTTATGAAACGGAAATCTGAAATTTGAGGTTGTTAGCATGTAAAATACTGAGCTAAACAGTATTTTCATCACCATGTAAGTTTAATTGGCGCACATTTTCATTAATCCAAACATGCAAAAGGAACAAATTGGGATACCAAAGGCTATAGGATTTGGTGTTCTATCATTACAATATGCGGCTTCGAGAAAGTTTACTTCGATCTGAAGAAAGCACTCCTGAAGACCCATTGGATTTAATGATGATAGGGCATTATGCTCACTTGGAGAAATATAATGAAAGAGAAGACTCTTATATGAGTGACTACGATCCAATGATTCAAATACTGGGGATAGACGGTTAGCACCTGCTATTGCTAGTATAGCTCGTGAACAAGGAGTGAATATACAAAGAATATTAGAGGAGGAGAGAACCCCAATGAATGACTTTATTGCATTGACAAGATTTGGAAGCACAGATTCTTCTTTAAGAACAAAAAGTGGTGGTGGGGTAGATGGTGGTGGTGATGATGATGGTGACGACGACAATGATCGTGGTGCTCTTAGGAGTAGTAGTATGAGTGACACTTCAAGTAGCCAAAAGCCTCTTAGTCCATTCACAATATAAGCAGACTTTCAACATGCTACTCGAGATGAAGATCATGGTGCATTATCGCCTGTGAGATCTTATGTGAGGAAGTATGAGAGTAAAAAAAAGTGGCCTTTACAGAAGAGGATGACTTGGTAGATAGTATGGTTGCCACCTCTATTGGTGTGGATAGTAGTGAGCATGGGTCTAGTTATGGGTATATACCTTATGGCTATCATATTGGGGATTATTCTTAAGAATTTCAAGAATCTTATATTGGAGATTCTGAATATTATTCTCAACAGTCTTATGGTCAGATATTATACAATCCGGATAGTGGAATCAAAACATTTTCATCTTTTAACCTTGAGTTATATAACTTATATCTGGTTGGTTTCTATGGTTATTGAAAGGAAGCACAAGAGAAAGTCCATGTCGATGATGAAACTAACGAGCCTGCATGAGTTTCTTTTTGGTAGTGAGGAATGGTGATAACATTTTTCATATTATATGTATATGTTTTACAACTTTTTATGACCTAAATATCCCATTTAGTAGTATTCCACTGTAGATATCTACTTTATCTACTTTTACATCATTGGTATACTTCCTTTATGTCGTATATGTTGACATTTAAAATGATGTTTTTTTCTAAATGTGAATTCAGATTTATCATGATTTATTATGAAGTTTTTTGGAAGATTTTTAAATTTTCTGCATTAATGTTTTTAATATTTTAGCGAAATAGTTCAGCAAAATTATTGATAATTTCTCTTAAATTAGTAAAATTTTCTTTTTTTCTGCTTAGCAAAATTTCCCCTTTCAACAAAATTGCGAACATTGAATAGACCAATGATCAATTTTGATGGAGTTAAAAAAAAGTTATTGGAATGGATCTTTTTTACCTACGACCTTCTAAATGGCAAAAAGCAGTCCCAAAAGTTATAAACAAAGGATTGAATGAAGACTTAAATGATCTTTTCAATGGCTTTTATCGGGCATTTACATAAGAACTTAAGTTTTCCAACTTTTATCCTTTAAAAGCATTCACTCTATTGAGCTTAACTGATATAAGTATTCCAAGTTACATCAATCTTTCATTGATTGGAGTCTAAAGCACTTTCGAGCTCAACAAGTAACATTAAATTTTTGTTGAATTTCATTTCTACAATTATCCTATCAATAGGCTCTTTGGCCATTGTCAGACTCGTGTTGATGTTCATCATTATAGGCTCTTTAAGAATGACAAAAGTGCTAATCAATGTTCTATTCATTAATCAGTTTGAATAGATGAGTTTGTCCTCATTACTTCCATGAGTACCTGATTCATTACTAAAGAATCTCAAATGACCATTTTCTTATGTCCATGTCATGTGCTTAAATTAAATTTTCTCAAATTTGAAATTGACATTTATTTTTCTTTCACAGCAAAACAGGCCACTGAATTCACAGAATGCTGCTGATGCTTTGCAAAAGTTTAACCTAAAAAAGACAGCTGTGCAGAAAGCACTGGACAATCTGGCAGATAATGGACAAATTTCATTCAAGGAGTATGGTAAACAGAAGATATACATTGCTCGGCAAGATCAGTATGACATTCCTGACAATCAGGAGCTTGATCAAATGAAAACTGAAAATTCTAAATTACAGAAGGCGCTAGAAGATCAAAAGAAAGCAATAGGCCAAGTAGAAGCAGGTATGCCATCTTTCCCATGTTAGCTTGGCGTTTGTGGAACTTAGTGCTCTGTTCAACTGGTGGAAAGAAGTGGAGAAAAGTAACCTGTTAATGTGTTTCCAATTTCCATGCTACTGGAGACCCAAGCAGATGGATTCCGCTGAAAATATCGAATTATGCAACCTATGCTGCCAAAGGGCTACTTAATAATAAATTTTAATGCAATATTTCAATGGTTTTGAGGCTGTGAGATCCATGCTGTCATTACAGAGATCAGAGCTTTACAGTCAAACCTAACTCTGGAGCAAATATGTCAGAAACAAGCTAAACTGAAAAGTGAGGTAAGCTGTTGGATGTTTGAAATTCAACCACCAAGAGTAATAGCAGTATATATTCCTTTCCAAGAGTAATGGCAGTATATATTCCTTTCCATGATGGAATTTTCAAACCTTGTGATTGCTGATCAGGTCAGAGAAATGGAGGAAAAGCTGAGCAAGTTGCAAGAAGGAACCATCTTGGTGAAGACAGAGGATAGAAAAGCAATTGAAGACAAGTATTTAGAGAAAATCAACCAGTGGAGAAAGCGTCGGAGGATTTTCAAAGATTTTTGGGATTCTATTACCGAAAACATTCCCAAGGACCTCAAAGAATTCAAGGTTGTTCACGTCAGTGTGGTGTTTCATATCTGTTGACTTGTTCCAAATGTTTCCTTAGCAGGTTCGACTTTTTATTTTTCCTTCTCTTTTTTTCAGGAGGAGCTTGGAATTGAATATGATGAAGATGTTGGGGTGAGCTTTCAGTCATACAGTGAACTAATCCCCATTGGGAGAAAGAGAAAGATTGGCCAGTGATTTCTTTGGGGTATCATGGTTCATTAAGATTTAGGCTGAGGTTTCTTGGGCATCATCTAGATTAACATTAATGTCCTTGTAGATAGCCAAAAGCTCCACAGTTTTAGTGCTGAGAACAGTTGCATCCCTCTCGCTGCGGCCGAATTATGCATGATTATGTTTGATTTCAACACTGACATTTTCCTTATATGATAATTTTCTTGTATGATTTAGTGGTCAAATTTTCAAGAAAATATTTTGTCATTAAGCTGCAGCCCCGGGTTGTATAAAACATGCTTACTGTTGCTCTTCTTGTTCTATGCACTTCTACTACAAATGAGAAAGTTCTCATTTTCATGCATGATTACAGAAGTCAGATTGTCATTTATTTGTTAGAACAGAAATTTTCTACCTTTGTACTTAATGCCTGAAGCCTTGCCTGTTCATTGTACGAACTTGCAGTGAAAAAATAATGTTGGATCCTCTCATTTACCATGCAGAATTATCTCTATTCCCGTTTCCCAGCAGTGTTATTGAGATGATCATGTAGTGAATTGATGGAATCAGCATGATATGCTTGAGTTCTAGAATTGTTATGCATGATAATATAATGTGATGCATCATTAGGGCTAATTTCAAGTCCCAGCTCCATAACAAAGCATTCATGTCATGGGCTGATGGAACCAGCATGGCATGCAGGAGTTCTCATGTCATGGACTGATGGAACCAGCATGGCGTGCAAGACTTCGGTTTTGGTATTGGTTGCTAGAAGTTTGAGCTCGTACAATCAGATGCTGGTTCTTCGTCTGCTTCCAACTGTGTATTTTCTTCATTTATAGTTGTATCTTCCAGCGTTCAGCTTTCTATTGTCTGCAAGGAATGGCATTTTTTGTTGCCTTTTGAAGGTAAAGAGCAACTCCGAGGTTAGCTAAGATGCTCCCCTTTCAAAAAGGGGAAAAGAATAGAAAACGGAAGAAAAGAAACGAGTCAAAAAGGTTCTTTGGCAGGGATGTAACCTGGAGACCAACTTCAATCAATCAAAGAAATCGCATAAAGAGAGGAAAAAAGAATGCCACTTTCCTCCAAAATCAAGGGTGGAGCTTTTGTTTGGGATTTGGAGAACGTGAATTGAACGATCAAGGAAAAATAATGAGTATTTCATTTTAAGGTATGCAAGATTTAAAAAGGATTGGGTAAGTTATGATATATAAGGAATAATGGAAATAAAATGGAATAGGCATGGTGGTAGAAAATAGTTAAAAATATAGTGGTAGATTTTAATAGAGTTGGTGATAGGATTATACAAATAAAATTGATATTAGATGAAGCAATAATTAATATTATTAGCGTTTGTGTGCACCACAGATAAGATTAAATAATATAAGTAAGAAATAGTTTAGAAATTACATGGATGGTTTAGTACAAGAGATATAAATCCAGAGAAGATATTCATAGTAGGAGAGTTCAGTGGGTATGTAGGAAAAAAAGAATAAGAGCTATGAAGGGATTCATGAAAGTATTAGTTTTGGAGTAAAAACAAAGATGGGCGACGGCATTTTAGAATTTGTTATGGTATATTATTTAGCTTTAGTTGTTTGAAACTTGAATGCAAATCCCAAACTTCTGGAGTTAAAGTGTCCATTTCTCATAATGTAAAGCTGGCTGTTCTGACAAATAGTTGGGCAAACTAGTTAGTTTATGTTGGAACCTGTGCTTTGGCCAATTCAAAAAATCGAAGTTCTACCTGACTATTATTTCAAAAAAAAAAAAAAAAAGTTGTTTTTAGCAAGGAGTCGATTGGCCTTAAAAGCTCCATTGAGCCAAAAAATATTGGTTTTCTTTTGAAAATTGTAACACCCGAGCCCCATCCAATATAAGTAGCTCAATATTGAAAATTTTGGTTAAAAAGCAAATACGAGTTGAAATCAAAGGTTTGAGCATGAACCCATAGCAAGTCTTTGTAAAGAACCTTTTGGGTCAGAAAGTTGGCTCAAAGGAACAAAATCCTATAGGCTTTGAGTGTTAGCGACATTTGGTAAGCTAAAAGTGGACAATATTTCACATTAGTTGGAGTTGAAAAGTTACAAAAAAATAATTGATTGTCCTTATAAACAACCAACTCTTTTCAAAAATAGTGGTCACTTATGAACATAATTTTTTATTCAATGCCATCTTCTAGTCCTTTTAGCATTGATTTTCACTCTCCTTTGGTAATGAAGAAAAGTTGAAAAACTTCTGTTGCGGATTTTTCAAATGCAAGTGTATGTATCGTCAACAAGTAATAAAGTGTGAATAAGAGATCGTTCCCACAAGGACTTAGAATTACTAACTACCAACTATTGTAAATATAAATTTTGTTTAAAAAATAGAAATATGGTAAAAAGATGAAAAGAGAAGAAATCTAAACTAATAGAATTTGGCAATGATGCAAAATCTGAATAGGTAAAGGAAACCAATGGTTGAGACTTCTAGGGGTTCTTGAGTTCACCAGATTAATCTTATTTAATATTATCGATTTCAATCAATCAATATTTTTTCTTATATTGATAATGAATTTCTCTTGTTTAATTGTTATTTTTTCTCAAGTCATAACAATCTATCATAGTTAGTAAATTTCTACATCTCTGTAAAAATTCTTAACTAACTAAGATCTTCAAGATCAAGAAATTCATGGTGTTAATAAGCCTCATGGATATCTCCATCATGACAATCTTATGGTGATTAATCATGGTTTAATTCAATTATCACTTCTAAGCCTCAAATTGAATCACAAATCATGTTGAAAGAGTCAACATTTTTCACAAGCGTTAAAATTGGATTAAATACCCAATATAGATAATAAATAAACATAGAATTGAATTAAACAGAATGAGATTAAATAATCATAATTTGGCTACATCATTCCCCTAGAATAAAGTGTTAGTTCATAATGTAATCAAAAGAAACCATAAACATTATCTTAAACATGCTCAAGAAAAGAGAACAACTGAAAAAGAACAAGAAAAGATCAAAGAATAATCTTCTCCAAGTAGTATGCTTTGCCCTTTGCTCTCTCCCTTTTCGTGCAAGAAAATTCCAATTCGAATTCATGTAGCTGCTACCTCTTCTTCCCTATCCAGCTTCATCTCCTTGCCAAAAGTCCCCTTAGACATCTTTATCTCCCTTTTATATCCCCCTCATTAGGGTTTATCTCTCTTGCATAAATTAAATAGCTATCACACAAAATCTGCAAAGTTGTCGTACATTCGGGCGCTATGGCGCCCAAGTTCTGCCCAAAGTCGCTCTTTGCAACTTTCGTCTAGGCGCTACGATGCCATTCATTGCTTGCTGGAAACTTGTTTTTCTTAAACGTGGTGCCCAACTACGGTCTTCCATTTCACATCATCGAAAACTTTAAAACTTGATTCTTCACTTTGGCCACTTGTTCTCTACTCCAAACTGTCACAACCCGCCTAGGGGCCTATGGGTTTTCACATCACCCTCCAATTTTTCATTTTTAAGAAAAATATTTTGCTAAAAATCCGACAGAGTCTACTTTGAAATATTATGATCTAAACCTGTGTAATCAATTATACCGTAAATTCATAATTTCAATAATCATAAAACAATGACATAAATCATAAAACACTCACCCACATCTACCCAAGACCAAAGTTGAATCATGATGACAATAAACCCATTGGGCCAATATATAATTCATCTACAAATAAATTATTATGAAATACCAATACATTCATTATACATCAATTTAATTTTTTAAATTACAATCATATAAATACCCAATGGAATTACAATCCCAATTCCTCATACTATGCTAAAACATCTTCTACCTTTCCCATGAGCCCAAGCCTACCATTGGGCTGCCTTGCCTGACCTACCAGCTAAAAATTAAAATAAAAGAGTGAGTTTGGGTAAACTCAGTAAGTAGGCATTTTGATGAAAATGGTAAAACAAATCATTAATAAGCATGATCAATTATAACATCATAAGCATGATCAATTATAACATCATTGCATGTCCATGACATGCTAAACATCATATCAATGTGCTCCTACTCATATTCCAATGAACACACAGTCTTATACTCTAGGCTCTCATAACCTTACGCTAACTCATGCTCAAAATCAACATGCATATATCGCCTTATCACTAGGCGTCTTCATCCATTTACAAAATAAGCATAATATATCAAAACGAGGCCCCTTTGGCACCTAAGATTATATTGTGCTATTCAAGCACAACATATCACCACATATAGTTGCCATTCTGGCATCTCCCAGTATGTTCATGCAATCATTTGTATTAAAAACAGCTTGCTATACTATATACCAAAATCATGGAATGCATTTCATTCCATCATACAAGCATTCATTCAATTATTAGATAAAAAATTCCAGGATGCTCATAATTCCCACCAAATCACACTCTCACACATATATAATTGAGATAGCCTTTATCACTATCAATGCATTTATCTAATATAAACTTAGGGTAGATATCCATACACAAGAATAAGCAACATCATACACAAAGACATGGGAGACTTTCTATCCTCGACAATCACATGTTCATATCATAAAAGAAATATCACTCATTTCAATCCAAAGTTTACTCGCTATCTCCAATATTCATGTATTCACAAAGCATAATAAACATCAACCTTAAGAAAACATGGGATATTCACCATCCCCATCCATTCATATATGCCCGTATCCAAAGCATGGGATGTTTACTATCCCTATCCATGCATCTATTCAAACAGAAAAGGAGCCTACTTACCTCACTGAAGAGCCATTCTGCAATCTTCATGTTCCTTGACTTGGCTTTTCTTCCATACACAGATGGCCCTACACAACTAATGATCCAATGTGTATATATATATATATATATTCCATTAGAACATTCCATCATACACTTATTGTGTGTACATTAGCTATCAATTCCATAATGAGGTAGCAAATTATTCACATCCTAAAATTATACAAGTTATATTTAACATAAAACGACTGCTTTACAACAAGTAATTATACCTCAAAAGCATACTAATCCCTCATTCCACTTCATTTGGGGTTTTAGGATTGTCATTAAACCCTTCTATACACGATTTACTTTCCATTAAGGCATTTCATCAAACATTTCATATGCCTCATTACAAGTATAGTATTTTAGCAAAGTATTTAAAGAAAATTTCATTTCTAACAATACATCCCATCATACAACATGACTTATAAGTAATTAATCATAAAAATAAGCTAACCAAGCCATTGTCTCACTTAATTTACTACTTAAACACCTTGCATATGAAATTCCCTTTTCACTAATTCAATTAGTTTACTATGCTCTTCATGGATAATCATGTAACCCAATTTTCCCACGTCCAAATCATCTCAAAAAAATTATAATTAAGCAATTATTCATTTTTCCCATGACAATTACACATAAATCATTAAATTTTCCCAATTTCTACTGTTCACGAAACCCTAGATTAGCATAGAATGCAAATTCGATTGGGAAAAAGTGACTTACCATCAATTTCGTTTGTAACTTCCTTCCATGAACAAGAATCCAAGCTCTAAACTCCAACTAGCATCCTCCAATTGCTGGAAACTAGATTTCTTTTCTTTCTTCCTCACTCAACTAGCTAAAACTCAAGTTTATACACATGCTTGAGTGACTCTCCACCTAAACCCTCTTATTTTCTAGCAAAAATGGTTCGGATTTAGGCATAAACAGGGCTAGGGCAAGGGTTTGGGGCATGGGGAAGAAGAAAGAATGGAATGGAATAAAGAAACAGAATGGAATGAGTTTAAAAATTGTCCACTGAATTTGCTCGTCGATTGGCACCGCAACCTCAGATTTGGGCACCGCAGCGCCCAATTTGCTAATGCCGCCCCTTGCCCTCTTTCCTGTTTCAACATTGCGGCCTCCAATTTGGTGTCTTGATGCCGGTCCTATTGCCCCACCCTTTTCAATGCTGATTTTTCTCCTCTTTTTCTCCATTTCTTTCTCATTTAATTCTTTATTTCTACCCTTTTCGCTTGTATTTTTCCCCATAATATTAACATGAAATACATAATTTGTCCTCAATTAAATAGGAATCAAATCATACGCACAACTACATTTAGCTTAGATGTAGTTCATATATGCTTAACTCATTTTATTTCAATGCAAATTCCTCCTCATCTTAATTAATCATTATAATCAAATGAGAAAAAAATCCCCCACTTTCAACACCTTAGGTGTTACACAAACTCCATTGCATTTTCTATTTTTCCTCATTGATTCTCCATTGTTTTCTTCACCTTTTTTTACTCACATGCCTACAAAAAAATATAAATAAAAACACCATAAATCAAATAGAAACAATTCAAGAGCCAACTAAAACTTGGCTTAAAAGATATGATAGAAGTGAATAAAATTCACTTATAAAATACCCCCAAACTTATCTTTTTGCTAGTCCTTGAGCAAAACAAAACAAAACAAAACTTATCACTCATCCCACACATTACTAAAACAAAACAAAACAAAATAATGATCAGGTTCAGTTTTTATAGATCTCAAAATGATTTCATATGTGTAAACTTGAGAAAATTCCAAAGTGCAATTCATGTCTAGAATTTCAACTTGAACATTGTTATAACTTACTCTTGATTTCTTATGTGTGTGATGTAAATATAGCCAATGTTATTCATTTGCTTGTGACTTAAAGGGATTTTGAAGACTGCAAGAACCTGTTATATTCCCCCATAAGCTCATCTTTCTTATCATTCTCCACTAATTTTAACAACTCATCACTAAGAATCAATAGGTCTTATTAGGCTTGTAGTGGGGCCTTGGGTTTGGCTAACAAGAAAAGGATAAAAGATTCACAAAAGAAGAGACATAATGCTGCAAAATTTGATCATAATTGATTGCACTCTTCATTTATATGTATATATATGCAGGTTGTATTATTACCACACCCTCACACTTACTACCATATCCTCAAACTTGTTTTCTTTTGAATTTTTAGTCTGTGATCACCCCAAGTGATGGAAGAATCCTTTTTTATTCTTTTCCTTTCATCCTTATTTTGACATTCTTCTTTTTAACTACCATGTGTATCAAGTATGTCTTCTTTTGCTCTCTCATACCTCTCTAACAACCATGTTGTATATCAAGTATGCCTCTTACTAGGTCAAACATGACTTTTTAGTCTCAAAGGGTTTGGATGAAAAAACTTAGGAAGGAAAAGTTGAATGATGTTCATTCATATGCTTTGTATATTCCATTTTTTCATTGACAATGATATACTAGGTTAGCTTGAAAGGTTCAAACTGATAAAAGAATGCCTAAATCATTTTCTTAGTGATTTGTCATTAAAGTTTTGCTTTGAACTATGATTAAAACAAGTTCTAGAGTCTCAAATAAATAATTTTTGCATAGTCGCCTAAACCATATCTTTTTACACAAGTAATCAAACAACATGACTATGTGTTCAAGTGAACTAGGAATTTTAAGTGAAGCTAAACAAGTGTTCAACTCAAGCACATAGACTAAGCATGAATCTTTATTTTTCCAAAAGTTATATTCAATGCACCACATTCTTATCATTGGTCTCAATCAACTGAACCCAAACAATGCAATATATATATATATATATAACTTAAAGCAAGAACGACATTAAAACTTAAAGCAAGAATAACACAAACCAGAAACAACACAACATAAACTATTAGAAATAACACAAAACAAAACCACCCCCAAACTAAAAATTACATTGTGCTCAATGTAAAAGGAAAAATTGAGTGCAAGGACTTCCCTAAATGAACTCAGTAGTGTGAAAGCCAAAGTAGTGTGAAATTGCACTGTATAATTGAATTGCTGCTCCTGTCTAACCAAGAACTGATTGAGTCACTTATTAATTGAGCTGATCATTAGTCAAATGTCAGATATTTGATCACACAATTTGGAGATTTTTGACTCAAAATTAGCAGAAGGTGCTCTTCTTTGATGATAAGATGTACTTGGCTATGATGAGTCTGACTGTGAAGTTTTGGGGAGTGGTAAACTTGACATCAGAGATGTGTCTTCTTCCACATTTTTTGAGTCCTCCTTGCCTAGTCTCCTGATCATATCAGGAGTGATTGGCAGTTTAGGGTGTTGAATTTCCTCTGTAGGACTAGTCACCACTTTTGCTTGTAAACATAAATCATAAATGAGTGATGGATGACAAAATCCTCATGAATACTTTAACCCTTATGCCATATTCAAGATGGATGCCTCAATATCTCTTCCCACATCAATGGATAAGCTAGTCTGAATTTGCATAATTTAACATAGCCCTCTCCCTTGTGACCTCTGAGATATGATTTGTCGGAAGCAACTTCACAGAAATGAAGTAATGCCAAACTTTTTTTGCCCCATTTTTAAGCCCTTTGCAGGAAAATTTAGTACAACATTTTGAGATTTTTTTCCATTGAGTCCTTAGCTTGGCTAGAAAATCAATGATCTCCTCATAGTCTAGACCTTGATTCTTCAATATGATGTATCCATCTTTAGGCAAATTGAGAAGTTGAAACCTCCGATTGATTGTCCTTTTATAAAAAAGAACCCATTTCCCTCACACTAAAGCCCTCATTTGTTGGTGCTCCCTTGCATTTCCATAGAATTCTTTGATAACAGCAACTAGCGCTGCACTTGGATACTTAGTGAACTCTCTCCAATTTGTTTCCTTAATCATAATGTTGACACCACTAATTGGGTTATCAAACCCCCTTTCTTGAATGCAGCACTTCCCAATAATTGAATTTCTGAACCATTTGGCTACTTCTTCACTCACAAATGTGGGTTGCACTAAGATATTTTCGGATGAGCTATCGCATTGTCTCTTTGGTTCCATCTGATAAACACCTAGTGCACTATAATTTTCTAGCTCAAAACAATAACTTTCCTTCACAATAAAGAACAATTTCACACACACTAAGAATTCCACTTCACCCACATCACCCATTCCACTTCAATGCAAAGAACCTTAAATTCATAAAGGAATTTTCATCAACAACTAGTGTGCCAAACCTCTACCTTACACATTAAAACAATTTCTACATTCCACTTCCTCCCACTCAATGAACAACCAAGTTTGCAACAAAATTAACTCTCAAGTATGAAAAGAACTTACTTGACAGCCCTTGTTTTCATGAAATCCCAACATACTTGTTAAACCCTCTTTCCTAAGGTTTTTTGGCTTATAAAGGGATGACTTAATTACTACAATTGAGAGGAAAGAGAGGTATCTTTAGTGTTTGAGGTGTACAATATGCTATTTTTGGTAATGGAAGGTAGAGTGTGATTAAATTTGTGAGAGAAGGTTGAAACGGATGGCTCTAGTGGTGTTTCAAACAAAAGGGGAGGTGACCATTCAATAGAATATGGGAGGGGAAACAACAATTCAAATGGCCATTTTAAGTGGTTTAGGCACTATGACACCTATATGCTGGACTCGGGTGTGCAGTTGAGGACTTGATCAGGCCTGGCAGTGCCCACTTGTTGGAACTTGGCTTGCATTTGTATTGTTGGTAGCTTCTTGATTCATTTGACTTTTGATGGAAGTTCTCAACCTACAAAACAAAGACTAATTCATCTTATTATGGGAAGAACCAACTAACTAATGCATGATTAAAGCTTGAAATTAGGTAATTAAAACTAACAAAAAAAAGATCAAATCTACTAAAAATGCTATTAACAACTAAATTAATACAAATTAAACAAAGAAAGTTCAGAAACTTGGGTTGCCTCCCAAGAAGTACTTAAGTTATAGTCATCAGCCAGACTCTTCCTCTATCAGGGTCACTTGAGCTTGACAATCATCTTGAGATGATCAATAGCACCATCATAATATGGCTTTAGATGCTGTCAATTGACTTTAAACATCCCTTTTTATTTATGATGAAGCTCCACAGTGCCATAAGGGAACACTTTCGTTACTGTGAATGGGTTTGACCACTTTGATCTAAGTTTTCCAGGAAACGATCAAAGCCTGGAATTATATAGCAACAGTGTTGACCTAGGGAAAACTCTTTTCGCTGAATGTACTTGTTGTGCCATGCTTTGGTTTGCTCTTTGTAAATTTTAGCATTCTCATATGCTTCATTGTGGAACTCCTCCATCTCATTGATTTGCAATAGACTTTTCTCCTTGGTTGCCTCCATACTCATGTTTAATTGCTTCATTGCCCAGTAAGGTAGAAGTTCTAAGTCCACAGGAAGATGACGTGCTTTCCCATAAACTAACCTATAAGGTGAAATTCCTATAGGTGTCTTGAAAGCAGTCCGATATGGCCATAGAGCATCATCCAACTTATTTGCCTAGTCTTAACGATAATTTTGCACTGTTTTCTCCAAAATGCGCTTCACTTCTCAATTAGAGATTTCTGCTTGTCCATTTGTTTGAGGGTGATAGGCCAGTGCTATTTTGTGATTGACTCCATATTTTGACAGAAGAGCTTCAAATTTTTTATTACAAAAGTGTATTCCTTCATCATTGAATATAGCTCTTGAAGTTCCAAACCTTGTGAAAATGTTTTTTCGAAGAAAATTTAGCACCACCCTTCCGTCATTGGTGTGAGTAGCAATTGCCTCAACCTACTTTGACACATAGTCTAATGCAAGAAGGATATACTTCTTGTTGTAGGATGAAGGAAATGGTTTCATAAAATCAATGCCCTAAACATCAAAGAGCTTGACTTCTAGAATATTTTTCAAAGGAATTTCATTCCTTCTTGAGATATTTTCAGTTCTCTGACATCTATTACATGCAACAACAAAAGCATGAGCATCCTTAAACAATGTGGGCTAGTAGAAATTAGACTGTAACACCTTTGTAGTTGTTCGATTTCCTCCAAAGTGGCCTTCACACTAAAGTGTATGACAATGATTGAGAATATCCTCCATCTCTTCCTCTGGTACACATCTTCTTATGATTTGATTAGCATAATTCTTGTAAAGAATTAGATCTTCTTAGTATCAATGTTTTACATCGAATAAAAACTTCTTCTTTTGTGATAAGATAAATTAGATGGCATGATCTTTCTTGCCAAAAAATTGAAAAAATTTGCATACCAGGGATGGGATTTTGTTGAAGTGATAACAAATAGTTGCTCATCAGGAAATTGATTGCCAATGAGAGGTTTTGTAATCCTTCATATTCTTGTAGTTGTAGTCTTGAAAGATGATTTGCCACAAGGTTTTCTATAGCTTTCTTATCCCTGATTTCCAAGTCAAATTCTTGAAGTAGAAGCACTCACCGGGTAAGTTGTGGCTTTACATCTTTCTTATTAATCAGGTGTTTGATTGTAGAGTGATTAGTGAACACAATTATCTTATTGCCAATTAGATATGATCTAAACTTATCAAAGGCAAAGACAGTTGCAAGTAACTCCTTTTCTGTTGTGGCATAATTGAATTGGGCATGTTGAGGGTCCTGCTAGTATAATAGATAGTATGAAATATCTTATTCTTTCATTGTCCTAGGATTGCTCCTATTGTATAGTCACTTGCATCACACATTAACTCAAAGGGTTTATCCCACTCCGGTGCAACAAAAATGGGTGCTGAGATAAGCTTTTCTTTAAGGATATTGAATGCCTTCTTGCAATCTTAATTGAAATGAAAAGGTGTACCTTACACAAGCAGATTAGAAAGTAGCTTCAAAATTTTTGAGAAATCTTTGATGAATCTTTTATAAAATCCTACATGCCCAAAAAAACTGTGAATTCCTTTGACAAAAGTTGGTGGTGGCAGTTTTTCTCTTATCTCTATTTTGGCTCAATCAACCTCAATTCCTTTGTATGAAATTTGATGGCCCAAAATAATACCTTCTTTCACCATGAAGTGACACTTTTCCCAATTCAACACAAGGTTTGTTTGTTCACATCTTTTCAAAACTGTTTGGTGGAATACAACTGCAAGCATATGGTGCCAAGTTTTGTAATATGATGATGAGAATCTCCACATGGATTTCAAATTTTAATTAATCACTAGCTATCATGAAAAATAATCCTAATTTTATCTAGGTAGTCAAGATGTAAGAAATTGAATAAGAAATGGAGATAATAAGCTTTGACGAGAAGTGTTCAAGGTATGAAAGCTCTAGATGATTGATTTCCCTTATATTTTATTCATTGTATTGATTTATAAATAAGGAATTTCAATTTACTCAACTTCCTCTCTTGAGTGCCAAATAAGTATCTATTCTCAAATCCCAATTTCAATATCCTTAAAAAAAATTTGAATATTAAGAATGCATTAAGATTTGTGATTCTTTTGAATGATTTCGTAAAGCCTAAAAGCTCTCCCGAGTTCTTTGAAGCCTAAAAGCTCTCCCGAGTTCTTTGAGATTACCTCTCTCGAGTGTAAAATCCTAAATATACATTCATTCAACGAATGACCAATAAATTGAAAGCATTAAGAACAAGGCATCATAAATAAACCTATAAGGACTCTCAATAATATAACTCATCAATCATACCATAATATCTACATAAGATCCATCTATCCTCTAGAAAGAGAAGTTTGGCTACTCATAATGATAACAAAAATAATTCCAAGTATTCTAAACATGATTCAAATGTCAAAGGAAGAACAAGAAAGAAAGATAAAACTCTAAGTTGATGATCTTCATCTAACTTTGCACCATCTTGAAGTCCTTCTCCTCCAATTCTCCTTCTCTCCTTTGTTCCCCTCTTCTCTCCTCTCCAAAAGCCTCTCAAAAACCCAAAAACATGCCTCTCAAAAGTCCCAAGAAAAACCTACAAAAATTCCCCAAAAACTCCTCTTCAAAAGCCCTCTTGAAATAACACTTTATAGCACACACCTTCACGTGTCTTCTATAGCGAAGTGGTGCCATGACACTACCTTCTGGCATCGCGACACCCAGACTACTGCCCACTAGAGTGCATCTTGCATGTAGTGGCACCGCAACTCAGATTTTGGGTGCCACGACACTACCTTCTGGCACTGCAACACCCAAACTATTGCCCACCAAAGTGCATCTTGCATGTAGTGTCACCGCGACTTTGATTTTGGGCGCCGCGATGCCCAGATTACTATCAATTTTTTGCATGTTGTGCTTCCTCCAAATGAGCCTTCTTTCCGCCATCCAATTGCCACCTTCTTTGCCACCTCTATTCCTTTATTTTGCTCTCTTTTTTTCCACATTCCAGTGTCCTAAAAACACCCATGAAAATACATGAATTTTCATATAAACTCCCCAAGAATCAATAATTAATAAGCTTAAACAATACTAGATATAAGTGAATAAAATTCACTTATAAAATGCCCCCAAACTTATTGATTTGCTAGTCTTAGAGCAAAATAAATAGAATAAACTTTCAAGAAAAACACAAAAATAACATTGACCAAGTTCATCTTTCAAAGACCTCAAGAAAATTAACATAGCTCTGAAGAAAATATCAAAATGTCACATATGTCTAGAATTTCAACCCAAACATCATCTTGTTTACCTTCGATCATTGGCAATGAAGAAGATTCTCCAAGGAATACATAACATAGATGATCCGGCAACTATTTGAGCTTAAGAGCTGGTGGTTTCTCAATTGAAGGAATGGATTGAAGAGGGCCTTGTCCTAAAGTTTCAAAGTATTTTTGATTATTTGGACCAAAAGAGTCCAACCAATGTATAATTTTTGTAATATCTTCTTCCTCAAGAGTAGAAGGTGTGGGATGAGTTAAACTAGTTTCCAGTGGATCTTTTGAATTGCATAAGAGTTATGATATTAAAGTATCCATTGAGTCTATCCAAAAGTAGTTGTCACTTGCTACTAGATACTTGATTGCATTAAATACCTCAAATATCACTTCATCATCAAGTACCCAAAGCATTAATTCACCCTTTTGCACATCAATCAATGCTTTCATAACAGCCAAGAATGGTCTTCCTAATATAATAGGAACATCTTTGTCTTCTTCCATATCCAGCACCACAAAGACTACAGAAAATATGAACTTGTCAGTCTTAATAAGTACATCTTCAATGACATCCCTTGGGTGCCTAATGGCTCTGTTTGCCAACTGAAGAGAGAGACTTTTGGGTCTTGCTTTGCCTAACCCAATTTTCTATAAATAGACAAAGGTATAAGATTAATGCTTGTGCCAAGATCACATAATGCCTTTTCAAACACAGAATTTTCAATCACACATGAAATAGTGAAGCTTCTTGAATCTTGGAGCTTCAAAGGTCGCTTCCTTTGGATAATGGCATTGCATTCTTTAGTAAGAGCAACCATCTCATAGTCTTTCAACTTTCTCTAGGTCTCGTAACAAGGAAAAAACCCAAGAGAGGAGGGGTCAATTGGTTTATTAAAAATTTCTATCTAAACCTCTTTAAAAGATTAAAGTCCCTCCTAGCAGTTCAATGAAAGTAATTCTTTTAAAAGATTAAAGTCTCTCCTAGTAGTTCAATGAAAGTAATGCAAGCAATCAATAATCAGATAGAGATTTTTATACTGGTTCAAGTTAACTACTCTACTCCACTTCTAAGCACTCTCCTCTAGTGACTTGGGTTCACTATCTCTTATAATAGAATACAACTAGTGCACCTAATACTCTTCTTGATTCCAGCTCAAGGGGGCTTAACAGTTTAGTGTTAGCATAAATGCATGGTTTTGATGATAAACAAAACTTGATTAAAGATTTATACACTAATATTATTGCTAAGCATTTAGCATGTAGAATCAAGTTGCAGGCCTCATGGACAAATGAACACAGAAAAGATTTCGAAGGCATCAATCTTAGACTGAAAAGACTTGGGCAAGTGCAGAAGCAAAAGATGAAGTACCACTATAGTAAAAGGTTAAATAAAAAGGAATCAATTGTCACTATTTAAAGTGAAGATAATCCTTAATGAATGCAAAGCAACGTGCTTACAATAAACTTTGTTTGTCATAAGTGAGCCATAGTCAAACAGCTCACCAAGCTAATAATCGTCTGTTAAAAATAGATAATGGTGGTGTAGTGGAGTTCATCTGTGCCTTTAATAATTCATCTACTAGCTGCAACAGATAATCCAATAGACAAAAAGATAATTCATCTGTGCCTTAACAATAGATAATCCAACAAATGAAGTGCTAAAGAGATAATTCATTTGCGCTCCTACAACCTATTTGTTACTTACAATAGACAATCCAATAGATGAACCGCTGGAAAAATAATTCATATGCGCCTCTATAATTCCTCTGTTAGTTATAACAAACAATCCCACAGACGAAGTACTAGAAACATGATTTGTCTATGCCTCGACGATTCATCAACTACTTACCATGGACAAACTAGAAGATGAAGGGATTTTGTCTGATGAATAGTTGGACAGATACTTTGTTTGTGATAAGTGCAGACGAGCAACAGACAAACTAATTCGTTGGTCTTTGTCTAACATTAAAGACGCCCTTTCCATTTTGATGAAAGAATCAACCATTGCAGCAACTCTTCGACTGATACTTCTTGAGAATCAATAAATCATTTTTTCCAAGGTCAGTGCTGTAGGCATTCTAGTAGATGACGATTATGCAAATGTCAGAGAATTCAAATATGTTAATTAGAATGGTCTTCTGTCATTGATGGAGTTCACCTACCACCAAAGGCTGGAATTTAAAGTAGTTATAAATGTGATATCATTGGATCAAGAAGAAACATCGACGAAAATATTCAATAGTTGCTTGAGAGCATTTACTGAATAGAGCCAAAACCTTCTACATCTTTCAAGAGTCATGAGCCTTATATTCAAACCTTCCTCAACTTTTTTTGAAAAGCTCCCAACAACCTTTTGGAAAGATCATTTACTTTTGCATTTAATCTTCAAAAATCTTCCCCTATGCTTATTGAGAAGTATCTGTGCTTTAATTTTTGATATTTATTATAATTATCTTAAGCTTGTAGTTGAGACTAGACTCAAGAAGAGCTGCGATTGTCTGATTGCAGACAAGAGCTATTTATGCTCCCCTAGAGCTAAAATCTATAAGAGTGCTGAGAGCACTGTGATAACATCCTCTAGAGCTAGAATCTAGAAGAGTGCTAGGAGTACTATATTTATACTCCCAGAGTTGGAATCTAGAAGAGCGTGGTAACACTATAGTTACGCCCCCTGGAGCTAGAATCTGGAAAAGTGTAAGGTACACTAATTGTATTTCTACTATCAGAGATAGTGGTACCCAAGCCACTAAGAGGAGAGTATTCTTAGAAGAGTGGAGTAAAGTGTTTACTTGAACCACTATAAAAATTCCTGTGTCTTATTTATTTATGCATCAATTGAATGATTTGATTGATTGTTAGAGGGATGTTTGATCCTAAAATGGTTTGGAAAAAGAAGTCATAAATTCTCAATAGGTAATGAATATATTGAGGGCACTACTAGAATACTGGAACCAGAAGATCACAATGATAGAAGAAGCAAAGGATTCGAACACTCTTCTGGTGGATAATCTCATCAGCTCATTGATGTCACACAAGATGATCAAAAGTAAGAGAGAGGATCCAAAAAAGTGAAAGAAAAGTATTTCTCTCAAGATGAATAAGGAAAGTAGCAGTGATCTGTATCACAATCTGAAGATGATATGGCTATGCTAGTTAGAAACTTTAGAAGGTTCACAAGGAGCAGTAGAGATAGCATCTCAAGGAGATAACCTAGACAATAGAAGAAAATGGCTAAAAGAAAGGGGGATCTTCTCACATGCTATAGATGTAGAGGGATTGGACACATGTCTCTTGAGTGACCCAATAAAGAAAAAGTAAATGTGAATGAGAAAGATGAAAGAAGAGAAAAGAAACACTTTAAGAAGTCATCAAGAAACCAAGCTAGAGGAATGTACGTGAATGATGAAGACTCATTAGGGACAAGCTCCAGTGAGAAAGGTGACAATAAAGTTGGACACCTCAAAAGAATATGCTGTATGGCCTACATGGAGAACGAATCAACAAAGCAAATCTCCATCAAAGATCAATGCACAATAGGGCTGGAGATAGAGGTAAACTCTTACTACTCTTATAGTTCTGATTCTTCAAGCTTGAATAGTACTTGTGTCCAATGCAAAAATTTTAATGAGTTACAACAATCATATAACTCTCTCTTTAGTGAGTTTCAATTACTTGGCTAGAAATTCACTCAAAAGAAAAGACACTTTGATGCAACTGTCAAAGTAAATTCTATTTTGGAAGAAAGAAATCTATCTCTCAAAAAGAGGTTGGAAATCTGAAGAAGGAGATAGAGATATTAAATAGTATGTTGAGTAAATTCTCCAATCTAGGAGAATCTGTTACCAAGTTCATAAGAATGACTTGTCAAACTAGTAAAAAGGGACTTGGTTGTGAACAGTCAAATGATAAAAATTCACAAAAATTTGTTAGATGGTCCAAGGGAATGAACCTCACAGAAGAAAGAGAAAATTATCCAAATACTAGAAGGTTTCAAGGTTATCCCTGGGTAAATAAACTAATAGAATATAATGCACTAAGTAGAATTCCAAACACTTGCTATTTTAGTAACAAAATAGACACAAAGCATATGATTGCTATGCTAAGAAGATGTAAGCAAAATGTGTGAAGATGAGATAAAAACCTAAGGATATGCACAATCTTCTAGCACACAAAATTCCACTAACATCATTGGACTCAATACTTGGGTACCAGAGAGGTAAGAAGAAAATTTGCTTTGAATGCAGGTAAATTTGAAAGCTATGTCTGAAAATACTTGGTTCATGGATAGTGACTGCTCAAGACATATGACCGAGAATAAGAAGCTGTTCAAAGAATTGAAGCCAATAAATGGAGGAATAGTTGCATTCGGCAATAATGATAAAGGTCTCATCAAAGGAATAGGTAAAATTTATAGTTTATTCAATGCATGCATAGAGGATCTATTATATGTAGAAGGACTCAAGCACAATTTGCTAAGTATTAGTCAATTAAGTGACAAAGGTTATAAAGTTGTGTTTGAACTATCTGCATGTAATGTATTCAATATAGATAATGATCTATTGTTCAACAGAAAAAAGTCTGAAATGTTTATCTAGTATAGCTAGATGATATTGTTGAAAAATGCTTAACTGCAGTCAAAGATGATCCATGTGTATGACATAAAAGGATGGGATACATCAACTATTAAATATTAGATCTTTGTGGAAAAATGATCTCATGATTGGTCTACCTAAACTAAACTATGACAAAAATTAAATATTTAAATCCTATCCATTGTCAAAATAGAGCAAAGTATCCTTTTATTCTAAAAATGAGGTATCTACATCTAGACCTCTGGAATTATCACATATAGATATCTTTGGACCATTAGATATTGTCACCCTTGGAGGAAAAGGATATGTATATGTGATTATGGATGACTACTCTAGATTCACATTAGTGATTCTCTTGACTAATAAAGATGAAGTATTTTCAATGTTTTATACATTTTCAAAACTAGTTCAAAATGAGAAACAAATATCGATTGTGTCTATTTGTAGTGATCTTGGTGGTGGATTTGAAAATAGAAAATTTATTGACTTTTGTGATGAAAAAGAAATTCATCATAGTTTCCCATTTCCTAGAACTCCTTAACAAAATTGAGTTGTGGAAAGAAATAATTAGATAATTCAGGAAATAACAAGGACCATGTTGAACGAGTGTAAGTTATATAAAAGCTTTTGGGGAAAAGCAGTAAGTACAACTTACCATGTACTAAATAAGGTTACCATTATAGCAACCATAAAGAAAACCCATATGAGCTTTGGAAAGGAAGGAAACCCAATATCTCATACTTTTATTCCTTTGGATGCTCATGCTATGTGTTGAACAATGGGAATGATAACCTTGAAAAGTTTGATCCAAAAAGTGATGAAGCTATCTTCTTTGGTTACTCTTCTAATAGTAGGGCATTTAGAGTATATATTAAGAGAACATAGGTTGTGGAAGAGTCTATAGATGTTAAATTCGATGAAGAAAATGTAACCCCAAGAAAGGAGTGTGATAGTGATGTAGATGAAGTTGCAACTAATATGAATAAGCTCAAGTTGAAAGATCAAGAAGATGCCACAAAATATTAAGATATGCAAAATTCAGACAATGAGGAGGTAAGTACAGGTAATGCTTCCTATCAACCTTCTACTGATTTGAGATTTATTAGTGCCCATCTTAGAAAATAAATTATAGGTGATGCCTATGTTTTTTTCAAAATAAGAAGGTCTATGCAAAACATTTGTGGTCATTATGCTTTCATTTCTACAATAGAGCCAACATTACATTTATCAAGCCTTAAATGATGAAAAATGGATCATTGCAATGCAAGAAGAGCTTAACCAGTTTGAAAGGAGCAAAGTAAGGGAATTAGTTCCAAAACCAAAGAACATTGACGTGATTGGAACTAAATGGGTATTCAGAAACAAACTGGATGAAAGTGGATTGGTTGTAAGAAATAAGGCATGACTAGTTGTTAAAGGATATTCACAAGAAGAAGGAATTGAGTTTGAAGAATCATATGCCCCTGTATCTAGATTAGAAGCCATTAGAATGCTACTTGCTTTTGCATCCTATAAGAATTTTAAATTATTTCAAATGGATGTAAAGAGTGCATTTCTAAATAGATTTTGAAGTGAGGAAGTGTATGTAGAGCAATCCCTTAGTTTTGAAAATGATGATCAACCCAATCATATCTATGGTTTGAGACAAGCTCCAAGAGCATGGTATGAAAGGTTGAGCAAATTCTTAGGTGATCATCAATTCAAGAGAGGAAAAGTTGATACTACATTGTTTATCAAAAATATTGGCATGGATATCTTGATAGTTAAAATTTATGTGGATGACATTATCTTTGGATCTACTAATGAGGATCTCTATTAAGACTTCTTAAAAATCATGCAGACTAAATTCAAAATGAGTATAATGGGAGAATCAAACTACTTCCTTGGATTGCAAATCAAGTAAAGAGATAATGGAAACCACATTTGCCAATCTAAATATACTAGAGAAATGCCGAAGAAGTTCAAAATGGAAGAAATTAAAGTAGCAAGCACTCCAATGAGCACATCAACAAGGCTGGATAAGGACAAAAAGGGTAAACCTATAGATCAAAAATAATATTGAAGTATTATTGGATCTTTTTTTTACCTTACTCCATCTAGACTAGATATACATATGCTTATGTGCTAGATTTTAGTCTAGTCCTAGAGAGTCTCATCTTATTGCAGTGAAACAAAATTTTAAGTAATTGGTTGATACACTAAATCTAGGACTCTATTATCCCAAGGGAACTAATTTTGAACTAATTGGATGTTCATATATTGACTCTGGGGGAGACAGAGTTGATAGAAGAAGTACTAATGAAACCTGTCAATTCTTAGAAAATAGTCTAGTATCATGGTCTTCTAGGAAACAAACTAGTGTTGCTATCTCTCTATAGTAGAAGCCGAATATATAGCAGCTAGAAGTTTCTATGCTCAATTGCTATGGATGAAAGAATAACTTCTAGATTATGGACTGAGCTATAGAGACATACCAATTAAATGTGACAACACTAGTGCCATATGCTTGACAAAGAACCCCATCTTACACTTTCAAACCAATCATATAGAAATTAGGCACCACTTTATTGGAGCTCATGTCGAAAAACATCACATATGTCTAAAATATGTGCGGACAAATGCTCACTTGCTGATATCTTTGCTAAGCCACTGTCTCTCAAAACTTTCTGCAATATTAGAAGAGAATTAGGCATGACTAATGTGCTCACCTAAGGAAGACATCTTTAATGTTTTTATGCCTTAAGTTGCAATATTTTTGATATGTTTTCATAAGACTTGACTTCGTCTCAGATGAAGTAAGTTACTTCAATACACTGCCCTATTCTCACTTCATTTGGATCATGGTTTTTGAGGTCAAGTACACTTTATTTTCTTGCCAAATTCAATTTACAACTATTGATATCACATCGAAATCTATTTTTAGCATGAGTTATTCCTTCTTTCTTGAAATATCATATCCACTACTTAGTATTGCCCCCACATCAAGACTATTTTGACCTATGACAAGCAATCCTTCTTTGCATCACAAAGATGAAGCTACTCAGAGAAGGACACTTCAGAAGCCAGCATAGCGGGAAGACAAGCGAGTGGTGGGAACTCAAGAATCAACCATTACTTCTTCAGTTGCTCTCTTGGTGGGTTGATAATGCTTCTATCTACACCTATCCTTCATCTATTCTATCAAAAGCATTTCTCTTCAAAATCTGGCTTTGCAAACATTATCCTTCAATCTCATCTTTGCTGGATAGCCCTAATTCAAATATTACCATCTTCTTGGTCATTTGAAGAGGAGAGGAATGGAAATAACAAGTCTATTACATCCATGTCCAACTCTTCATCTTCCCATCCATCATCCAAAACTTTAGTTTCTCACACTTGAAGAAACCTCTGTAAGTTTTGGATGCATATCTCTCCAGTGACTAGAGGCCCCACCTTTGGACTCCACCATAATCTCCCACTCCATCTTCCCAAACTTAGAATGTTTGTCTCTAGGCCAACTTGCTTTATAACTTTGTTTGCACTAAAATGAAATGAAACAACATGCTTGTTTGTTTATTTCTTTCTAATTAGCCAATAATTATTGGGAATGGTATGTTTCTTTTTAATTATGATACAAAGAGGGAGAAAGAATTTGCAAATTATCTCAAGGGGGAACAGAAAGTGCAAAAATACATAATCTTGACTTAATCAGGGGGAGAATACATATAAAACTAGTCAAAGGAAATAATAAAAAATCATAACTTGAGAAATGATTAAACTTTGCAAAATATTTTCATCAGATTGCATACATTCAGGGGGAGATTATCTTTTATGAGATAATTTTTAATCAAGTTTTGTCATCATCGAAAAGGGGGAGAATGTTAGCATAAATGCAGGGTTTCTATGACAAACAAAACTTGATTAAAGATTATGTACTAATTGTTATTGCCAAACATTTAACATGCAGAATCAAGTTATAGACCTCACGGATAAATGAACACAGAAAAGATATTCCAAGGTAGCAATTTGTCAAACTGAAAAGACTTGGGCAAGTGTAGAAACAAAAGACGAAGTACCACTATAGTTAAAGCTTAAATGAAAAGGAATCAATCGTTTTATCCTTGAGAATGCAAAGCAATGTGCATACAACAGACTTTGTTTGTCATAAGTGAGCCATAATCAAATGGCTCACCAAGCTAATGATCATCTATTAAAAATAGACAAAGGTGGTGCAGTGGAGTTCATCTATGCCTCTAATAATTCATCTACTACCTGCAACAAATAATCCAATAGACAAAAGGATAATTCATCTATGCCTCAATAATTCATCTATTACTTACACAGATAATCCAAAAGATGAAGTGCTGAAAATATAATTCATCTGCACTTCTACAGCCCATCTATTACTTATAATAGAAAATCCAACAGATAAACCGCCAAAAAAATAATTAATCTGCGCCTCTATAATTCATCTATAGTTACAACAGACAATCTAATAGATGAAGTACTAGAAACATAATCTGTCTGGGCTTCTATAATTCATCTATTACTTACAACAGACAATCCAATAGATGAAGTATTGGAAACATGTTTCATCTATGCCTCAACATTTGCTACTTACCCTGGACAAACTAGAAGATGAAGGGACTTTGTTTGATGAACAGCTGGATAGATACTTTGTCCCTCATAAGTGAAGATGAGTAACAGATAAAATGAATTGTTAGTCATCATCTAACATTAATGACACCTTTCTCATTTTGATGAAAGAATTAGCCATTGCAGCAACTCTTCAAGCGATACTTCTTAAGAATTTCAAAATCATCTTCTCCAAGGTCAGCTTTGTAGGCATTCTAGTAGAAGAGAATTAAGCAAAAGTCAAAGAATTCAAATGTATTAATCAGAATGGTATTCTATCATTAATGAAGTTAACCTACCACCAATGGCTAGAATTCAAAGTGGTTATAAATGTAGCATCATTGGATCAAGAAGAATCATTGAAGAAAATATTCAATAGCTTATTGAGAGTATTTACTGAATTGAGCCAAAACCTTCTGCATCTTTCAAGAGTCACAAGCCTTACATTCAAACCTTCCTCAACTTTCTTTGAAGGCTCCCAACCACCTTATGGGAAGATCATTTACTTCTGTATTTAATCTACAGAAATCTTTCCCTGTGCTTATTGGTAAGTATTTATGCTTTAATTTTTGATATTTATTGTAATTTCCTTGAGCTAGTGGTTAAGACTAGACTCAAGAAGAGCCTTGATTATCTGAGTGTGGATAAGAGCTATTTATGCCCCCTAGAGGTAGAATCTAGAAGAGTATTGGGAGCACTGTGATTACATTCCCTAGAGCTGGAATCTAGAAGAGTGCTGAGAGCATTTTGTTTATGCTCCCTAGAGCTGGAATCTAGAAGAGTGCTGAGACACTATAGTTACACCCCCTAGAGCTAGAATCTAGAAGAGTGCATGGTGCACTAATTGTATTTCTACTATTGGAGATAGTGGAACCTAAGACACTGAGAGGATAGTGTTCTTGGAAGAGTAGAGTAGAGTATTTACTTGAACCATTATGAAAGTCCCTGTGTCTTATTTGTTTGTGCATTAATTGAGTGATTTGATTGATTATTGAGGGAAGTTTGATCCTAAAGGGGTTTAACAAATTTTTAAGTACCCAATTCACCCGTCCCCTCTTGGGTATTTGCCTTAGCTTTGGGACCAACATTTAGTGCCTCTGCACCCTCTTAGATTGCAGCTCTAGGGGGAGTAAACACAATGTAGTAAATGATTGTGAGACACACTCCAACAGCCCAGTATAGCTATTCTTGAGTTTGGTTTCTAACACCAACTCAAGGCAATGCACAAATAAAGATAGAAAGATTAAATACACTTTATAGAGTGTTTCACTAAAAGTATAGGGGAAGTCTTTCAAAAGCTTTGATTATAGTCATAAATGTTCTTCCTGGAAGTTTTTAAGAGCCTTAATGAAGGATGCTGAAAGTTTTTTTTTTGGCGTTAAGGCTATTGGAATGAAAGTTGTAGCTTTTTGAATGCTTGGAATAGTTTTATCTTTTTCTTGTCTTCTTCCAATGACCCAGATTTACTTCATATATACTCTAATTTGAATTCTGTGCACTGGGGGTAGTTGAGCCTCATTAAATGAAGAAGAATGTTTGAACTTTCTCCCATTGAAGTTTGCCTTCTTCTGGAAGGGTTTACAACTATGAAAACCTACGGTGCCATTTTTGTCAGAAATAGTAGTTAGACATTTTGGATCGTTTGAAGCAAAGTATTTAGCATGTTTGGAATGCCTTCACAATTGGGAGTCAACATTGCTTCAGATTTTTTTATGGCTTTGGACTATTTGAATTAGCACTTTTGACCATTTGAAATGGTCTTTTCATTACAGAACATCGAAACGAGGTCGTTAATGTTCCTTCAAACTATCAGAAGTAAATACTTCAAAGTGTTTGGAATCGAGTCATCATCGCTTCGTATGTTGTTTTTGCTTCAAAACGTTTGAAGTTCGGACTTCAAAACATCTGAAGAGATGGAAGATGCTGGATAACTTGAAGTTACACTTTTTCTGAAATAATTCAACAGGTTTGAGGTTAGTTCTTTAGAATGTTTGAGCCAATGTGTCTACTCCAAAACTTTAACAAACTTCTAAAGTAATGTCTTTAGTACATCTAAAGTTAGGTCTTTAGAATGTTTGAAGTTATGTTGTTCTTCTTGCAACTTAGTTTCATGTTTCAGCACTTCTGAAATTGACTTCAGAACATCTGAAGCTTCATCTGTAGCTTATCTGGAGTTCTTCTAAAGTCATGCTTCATTCCTTTTCGATTCTTTTAGAATGTCTAAAATAGAATTTTAAAACGTCTAAAATATCTATTTTGTTGTTTCCTTATTTGAAGCACATCTGAAATACTTGAACATATTCTGAAATGTTTGCTCTGGTATTGAAGTTCTGAAATCACTTGTCTATAAAATGTATCAGCTTCTTCATTTGGAATCTATGCCTTCTGCTTTGAACCTGTTTCTGCACTTAAGATCTTGACAAACTTTCATTAGCAATTTACTTAAATCATCAATCAAGTTTTGTTTGTCATCAAAACTATACACTTATACTAATAATCTCCCCCCTTTTAATAATGATAAAACTTGATTAAATTATTATAATTATTAAATATGCTCATGAATTTTAATGTGATCTTCCCTTGACTGATTGCATTAACTCTAATGCTTTCTCACCCTTTTTGTCATTATAAAAAAGGCACAGAAGGAAAAGAAAATAAAAGATGTAGTATAGGCAGAAAATGAAGAGCAAATAGATAAAACACAAGAGATTTCATTGTATTAAATTTCATTTCTATACAAATATAAATACATGAGATATTTTAAAGAATTATATGGAGAATAAAGATAAATGCAGCAGGTTGTTGGTTGTGGAGGAAGACGGAGGTGAGAGGAAAATGGTTAATGTGAGAGGGTGGGTTGCTGTGGGACTCTAATTTACTTTAGATTCCTTACACATTTGATCACATAGCCATTTCTTTTGAAGTCATTGAGTACTTAGCATCATTTTAGGTGACTAAGCATGCATAGTTCAGTTTGAACTCTAGAATTCATTATAATTAGTGGTTGAGATGAACAATAGATAAAAGAAGAATATAATTAAAGATTCATAATTTATTTGAGGGGATCACATCTCCATGAACTAAAAAGAAAATAAGTTTGGGGGTGTGGTACTAATACAACCCAAAAATTGGGGAGATCACATTCAAAAGTACTCAAAAGAAGATAACATTGAGGAATGTGATAGTAATAGCCCACAAAAAGAATGCAAGAAGATTATGATGGAAATAAAGAATTTATAGGCATATATGTTGTAGTCTCTCTTGAATTGTGAATTCATAAGTATTGAATTGAATCTATTTTACTTAGTTGCATAAATTAATCTAAGTATGAAGTGACTTAGATTGGAATGGTTATAACTTTTGCACATGCAACAAGAATCAAAGGTAGATAGGATGATGTCTAGGTTGAAATTCTAGACGGGGATGATATTTCACTTTATCCTCTAAGCTATGTTGATTTTATTAAGGTCTTATGATGATGAACTTGATCAATGTAGTGCTTGTATTTCTTTTTAAAGTATATTCTTTATGTTTTGATCGAGGATGAGCAAATTAATAAGTTTGGGGGTACTTAATGAGTTCATAATTCACTATGTTTTAATGCTTTCACATGTTTTGGATATTCATTTGACATTATTTTACTATATTATAATTTACATTTGATGAAATACTATACTTAATAGAGTTAGCTAGAATTTTAGGTATTAAAACATATGAAAAAGGAGCTAATTGTGAAACAAGCACCACTTCAAGGAAATTTGTGATACATATGTAGATAGATTCAGGAAAAGTTGTCAACATAAAAGTTTAAGCCCTTGAAGTTACCCATCCAATGAATCAATAATCACAGATTTGGATATGAAATGTGGAAGTTATGACCAAAACATTACAACTATCTCAGACTTTAGATTTGCTAAATATGACAAAGGTCTCATTTGTATCCGATTTCTGTATATATTTAGACATATTTTGAGGAAGTGATAAACATAAAATTTGTAGATCTTGGAATTATATTTCCAACACATCAAGAATAATAGGATTCTAATTTTGTATGAGAAACATATATACAAAATATTATATACTACTTTTGTATCTGACGGATAGCGAATTTGGCGCCACGACATTAGCACTCATGAATAGTGCCATGCAAGATTTTTCTCTAGTTTTGAGACGTAATAAAACCTGGTTTTGAGGGATTTTTGAGAGGTTCCTTTGTTAGGGTTTTTGGGAGTCTTTGGTATGGTTTTTAGGATTTTTTTATTAGGACTTTTTCAGGACAAGTTGAAGAGGAGAAATCAAGCATTGAAGATAAAGAAGAAGATTAGTTGCAAGGATCAGAAGTCACACAGAAAAGGGGAAGACACTGTTCTTATTTGTTTTCCTTTGTTTTTAGTTATTGTTATTCATTGTAATTATGGATTTCATTTTGGATTGGAATCATGATGATATTAAACATGTATTGGTTTGATTTATATTACATCATGTCTAGCTAATTTCCCTGTCTATGGAGGAAAGATGGAGTTTATGTGAAATTCATGGAGTAACCAATGATTTACTTGATTGACATTGCAGTTTGGTTTAAGTGTGATGTTTGGTATTTAATGCCTTCAATTGACTAGCCATCTCTTGATTGATCATGTATTTAGGGTTTGACACTCGGGAGAGGTAACCCTGAATAAGATCTAGGCATCATAACAAAAAATTATAGATGACTCGGGAGAACTTCTATGTTTTATGAAATCATTGTAGAGAATCATAGATCTTAATGCATACCCTTTATTCTGATTTTTATAGGGATATTAAAATTAGAATATTGGGAATAGATATTTGATTTGGCACTCAGAAGAGGGGGTTAAGTGAATTGGGATTCTCAATTTATACACCTTTGCAATGATCAATTGATAATGACTTGAATGAATCATGAATGAAGCATAAATGAAATTTATCCTTTAGAACCTTCATACCTTGGTTTATCCCATTCAAAGCTTATCTATTTTATTTCTTATTTAATATCCTTTTTATCAGTTGTCTAGATAAAGTTATAATTATTCATAATGATAGCTAGTACATAATTGAAATACACAATCCCCGTGGATATGACAACCTTCTTACTATTATTCTATAAAACTTGACAATACTGGTATTAATTGCACTGAATAGGTACACAACTCCCATATGTCCATACCATGTCATGCCATGCAATTATGCCACATGCTCATAAAATAATCTTGTAAATGTCACAAAGTGAAGATCATTCCAAAATTTCTCATATCACAAAATCCATATGAAATATCATAAACAGAGTATTCAATCAACCATGCCCAAAAACAAATAAGCATCCAAAACAACCATTCACAATACCTTGAAATTCATTTCAAAAATCTACTTACCTTAATTCTTCAAAATTTTGGATTTCTTCCTTTTTGCCAAGTAACCAACAATCAACCCTCTCAATCAAGTATCATAGGCCTACATTCATCAGAACATATTCTATTGTTTACATGCGACAATTATGCAAATTAATTTCCCTTTTACTTTCATCAATTTTACCAAGTCTAAATTTAGGGATTCCCATTTGCCAATTCAACTTTTCTATACTTTACAATCCTTTTTCAAGATAATAATAACTCTAATTATCATTATAACACCCAGGATGTTAATTTTTAGATAATTGTGTTTAGCCATATAATAATATGTTTACAAATAGTGGAAATAGGGGAGACAGGGCCGTAGGCGGTACGCCAGGTGCCTGCACTCCCCAGGCGGTATAAAGGGTAGTTGGGAAAGCACCTGTGGTTGACAGTGGCAGGCAGCTAGCATACTAGTTGCAGTCCCAGGCGCCTGCGGTCTGATGGGAGGCGACTAGCAAGTGGCAGCAACCCAATTTTTTAAAGCCGCTTTGTCCCATTTCAAGCCATTATCATCCCGTTTCATTTCATTTCTTTCCCTTTCATGCCCTAACCCCATTTAGCTTTGTTTCTTGCCTATTTAGCTACGAAATCATCTTGCCCAGCTAGAAAAACTTGTGATCTTTTAGTTAAACTCAATTTTTACCCATTTGAACCGTGAAAAATGAGAGAAAATGGAAGAATGCTCTAATTTCCTCCAAGTGGATGGAGCAAAGTGGAGTTGGGAGCTTGGTCCTTCGTTTGAGAAGGATGACTATGCTTTTAAGCGATGGTAAGTTTGATTTTTCAACCAAAGCTCTAATTTTAGATTTTAGGATTTTGGGAAAAAGTGGATTTTGAGGCTTAAATTGATGTATGTGCTTATAAATTCATGGAAGAACGGTTTAACACAATGATTACCATGATTTGGCTTAAGATATTTGAGATTTGGCAAAGGTAGGGTTTTGATGAATAGTAAAATTCAGGGATTTTGTGATTTTTGTTGAATTAATCATGGGCTAATTGATTAATGACATGGTTAGTATGTTTTAAAACATGTATGAAATAGTTTGGACTAATAAAATTGAATTTTGGGCTATGCCCTAGTTAGGCTTTAAAGAGGACTTTTGTGAATAGGCTATGTAAGCCATGAATTAAATAGCCTAAAAGCTTAATTGAGTTGTTTACATGTCGTTTGGATATTAATTATGTGAGTTGCTAGACAAATATGCTAAAAAAGTAGGGTTCTTGTGATAATTGTGGAGAAGCCCTAGTTTGACTCATGTTTATCGTATGTTTGATGATTATAGCCGGAGATTAACTATGAATGATGTATTATAATTGGTATTGGCCCTATACAGGATGATTTGAGAAGGATGAAAAGGTAGACCAAGAGGAAAGTAGTTTAGAGCTAAAGGCCTAGGGTAAGTAGGCAGCCCCTTGTATGTTTTGAATAAATAGATGGGGATAGTGGATATCTCATGTTTGTTTTGGGCATGTATATGTTGGATGAGGGATTGTGAATATACTGCACTTGTTTAAAAATGATGTTTATCTATTTTGTAAATACATATGCATTGAGTAATAGTGAATATTCCTTGAGTATGTAGAGAATGCATGAATGTAATGGGATATGAATTATCTCATAAGTAGTATGTATGCATGAATATGAAAAGGGATAGAGAGTATCCCTTGGATTGAAATGGATGAGGAGCTATAAAGTACCTTATGTTATGCTCATCTTTGTGTATGGATGTCTTCTACATGAAAGGGATAGGGAATATCCCATTTTTGTGATAAGAAGATATAAGATAGAGGGGATGGATGATATCCCTGGGTTGTATTGATAGAAATGTGTATGGATAGTATGAGGATTTGAGCCTCATGGTATGTCTGTTTTTGTATTATACATCTCAGGATGAGATGAAGTATATTTTGGTTATGATTGTGGTCGTATACGCTTTAAGGTCGTAGGGTATTGTATTGGATGGAGGAGGAGTTGAGCCTCCTAGACATATTTAGATTGTGTTATTTTGATTCATGTTCTAGTTTATAACATGTGGATTCTGATTGATTATAATTTCTTATTATTTTCCATCATTCGTGCCTACTTACTGAGTTGCCTGAACTCATGCCTTTTTAATTATTGTTTTAGCTGACTGGCCAAGTGAAAAATCCCCATTGTGGATTAGGGCTGGTAAGTAGGATGAGAAGACATATTCTTGTGGTGTGATTGAATGTTGGGATTCGAATCCCATTATAGGTGTATAATTGTATTTAATGATTTTAATTAATGTATAATTATAATTAATAGATTTTAATTGAGGTGTTTTTGATATTGAAGAAACTAGATTAATATATTATTAGTAGTAACATGCCTTAATGATTTAATTATTAGTTTGTTAATGGATTTTAAAAATGTAGATTGCCATCACGATTTTACCCAGATCTTGGGATGTGGGTAAGTGAATATTTGTATCTAGAAATTATATTATTGCTTTATTTTAATTAATATATAATTGTACAAGTTGAAAACTCATCTATTCAGGTTGCCAAAATTTGGATAGAGCACCCCACCTTAAAAGTGGGCAAATTTAGATGAATTACAATGCAAAATGGTAAGTCACGCCTAGGAAGGTGGGGCATGACAATCATGTTTCTCAAATTACAATATGAAAATTTTATGAATTTGCAAAATAGCCCCTTACTTTGCATATTTACTTTTCAATCAGTAAACCTCAGACATGCTTCATTCTAATCAAGTTTCTCAACAATTCTATTTCACGATTGGCATGATTAAACACATTAATCATCAATAATTTTTCACAACATGTTTCATATTATCTCCATAAAATAAACGGCCCCTAATTTCATGATTTTCAATTTAATCTTCATGCTAATGTAATTTCATATTAGTCTTATCATATACAACACCTAAATTATTGTTAAATTCATGGATTATATTGATCACATCTTTAACTATGTAAACAACCATAAATTTCACATATTTCATAAAATTAATTAGATTTTTGTATTCTAATATTATTTCCCCTTAATTTTACATGAGCTTCCCATTCAAAATATCTCAATTCAACCCCTTTTTGTAGGGTTCAATGACACCTGCGAATTTCATCTTCAATGGAACCCTAATTGTGCAAATCCTTAATTAATCTCCCCCACATCATAAAGCACTTATAAATCATGATTTACCATATCAAAATAAATCAAAACAATGGAATTAAACTCATCTTTTTGTCTTGGAAAAATCAACAATATTGCTGTCCACTTCCAACTAGTTTTGCCCACTTGATTTTAATGAATACTTGATGAAAATCGTGCTGCAACCTTGTTGCCTTTTTGGATTGATTAGAGGAACTTTTTATTGGAGAATTTGGGGAATGAATTCATGTTGAGATGGAGAGAAGAGGGTTGTTTACATTGAATGCCTCGTTGTTGACGTGACTCCATTCTAAAAAACTTGCATTAACTCTATTGTTAAAAATTTTGTACATCTTGCAACCCACGCATGGAAAATTTAGAATGTAGCTTGCTTACATAATGTTTTAGGTAATTGGTTAGCAATTGGACTCCTTCGATATAACATATAAACCTAATATAAATTTTGACAATAATATATGTTAATTAATTCGCATTATTTATATCTCATATAAACTAAATTTTCATGCAATTAAATTATGATCTTGGATAGAAATATAAACACCCTTGATCATACTTAAATTGGACAGCAACTTGATCATTAATTAACTTCCAAATTTCATCATAAATTTAACACTCAAATTTCCCATTCTCTCTCTTTCCACATAGTCAACTTGAAAGCAACTTTTAGTATAAATTGAGCTTACTCATTAAAAGTGGTCAACATAAAGGTTTTATCCTTTGTTTTAATCTTTCTAATGTATCAAGAAGAACCACATTCCAAGTTCCTATGAAAATATTATAGCCAAAACACTATAATTATCTCCAATTCAAGAGGCATCACTTTATGGGTCCTATGACTCAAAATATAAGCTTAATTAGAAAAAGTAGTCAACATGAAAGTTTTATCCCATAAAAGTATATGAACAATGCAAAAGAAATCATTCAATTCTGAGCTTTTATGAGAAATTTATAGCTAAAATACAAAACTACTCTAGAAGAATGAAAATTTTGGAGATCATATTAAATTTCCTAATTTACATCATTAATCTTCATGTCTGATCATCACGCTAATCACTCCTGATCATGTGTAAATAAGTAAAAATTAGGCACCAAATTGATGCACTAAAATCATACATCTCTCATGTTTCATATAATAATTTGGCAACAATTTGATTAATTTTGTCCACATCAATTAATCATCAATTTAACTTGTTTACCTATAAAACTTAATGCTAGGAAAATACCATCATAAATCAATCAATTTAATTGCTATCATCATCAAGTAAAAAAAATTTGTTAACGTAATAATGCAAAGAAAAATAAAATCTACCTCAATGTCACAATAACATAGGTTACCAAAGGATTGAAAATAAGAAATGTTTTGGTTTTCTTCCTTTCCAAAGCTCATAAGGAGTTTTCTTCAAAATTGCACTAATAGTAACTCTATTTTGTACATGGCAAGCTATGCTAACTGCTTCTCCCTAGAACATTTTGGACAATTTGCTCTCATTCAACATGGTTCTTACCCTTTCTTGAATTATCCTATTCTTTTTTCCACAACTCCATTTTGTTGAAGAGTTTTAGGGGATGAGAAGCTATGGTGAATCCCTTTTTCCCCACAATAGTCAACAAATTTTCTATTTTCAAATTCACCACCATGGTCACTTTGAATAGAGATAATTAACATTTTCTTCTCATTTGGTACAAGCTTTGAAAAAGTAGAGAACATAGAAAATGCTTCATATTTACTAGCTAATGGGATTACCCATGTGAACCTAGACTAGTCATCTATAATGAAATACGCATATCTTTTCCCTCTGATACTAATAATATTTGATGGTCAAAAAAATCCATGTATAATAACTCAAGAGGTCTAGATGTGGACACTTTATTCTTAGGAGAAAAAGACACTTTGGTCTGTTTTGACATTTGACAAGCTTTACAAATTTGATTATTTTAGCTTGGGCAAACCATTTACAAGGTTTTTCTTCCACAAAGATTTAATATTAGACATATTGATGTGTCCCATTCTCTTGTGCCACAACCATTGGTCATCATTAACCACAATTAGGCATTTCCTAAAATTTCATCTAAATGAACTAGGTACCATGCCTCTTGAACAATAAGCTATCATCAACATCAAATACATTGCATGTAGATGATTCAAACATAACTTTGTGACCTCTATCACATAGTTGACTAATGCCTAGTAAGTTATGTTTGAGTCCATCAACATACAATACATCCTCTATGTATGCATTTAATTAACCATAAATTTTACCTATACCCTTAATGAAGCTTTTGTCATTATTGACAAATGCAACTGTTCCTCAATTTATTGGTTTCAGCTCCTTAAAGAGGTCCTTGTTCCTGGTCATGTGTCTTAAACATCCAATGTCCATGAAACAGGAATTTATAGTTGTTTCTTTGAAGCTTATCTGCATACACAAAACAAAACATTCTTTTTACCTCTTGGTACCCAAGTAGTGGGTCCAATTGTGTTAGTGAATTTGTGTGCGTGAAAAGATTGTGTATAGTTCTTGGGTCTCCATTTTAATCTTATGCCTTTTCCTTGCATCTTCCTTGCATAGTAATCATATACTTTGTATCCTTCTCTATTAAAGAAATGACATGTGTTGGAAATTCTACTAGGTGCATTGTACATCACTGGTTTTCCAACCCAAGAGTGTCCTATGAACCTTCTAATGTTAGAACAGTTCCCTCTCTCTTCTATGAGGTTCATACCCTTGGACAACCAACAGATTTTTTTTTTTATGTTTTTGTGGCTCATCACAACTTGACTATTCATATCCCAGTCCTCTTTTGCTGTTTTGCCTAGTCATATGTAGGAACTCGGTTACTGACTCTCTTGGGTTGGAGAATTTCTTCAACATGCTGTTTAATATCTCTATCTCTTTCTTTAAGTTTCCAACTTCTTTCTGCTACTTTGATAGTTGCATCAAAGTGTCTCTTGCTATGGTTAAACTTTATCTAAGTGTTTCAAACTCATTAAAGAAACAATTACATGATTGCTATAATTTATCAAGTTCATTGCATTTACTAGATCCATTGGTAAAGCTTGATGAGTTAGAACTATAGGAGTAATAAGAATTTACCTCATGCTCTAACTAATTTGTGCATTATTTTGACCATTCTTTAGTGGAGAACTGGCTTGTGGACCCAATCTCTATATGAGCCATGTAGCATATTCTTGCAAAGTTCCCCACTTCTTTATCATCTCTCCCACTTGAGCTTGTGCTTGAGGAATCTTCATCATTGATGCACATTCCTTTGACTTGATTTCTTGACAGCCTCTTAAATTATTTTTCTTTTTTATTCTTTTCTTTTCTATCTTTTCTCTCATTTAAGTCTACTCTTTTTGTTGGTCCCATGTAGTAGATAGATCAAGAGGAGAGGGGTGAATTGAGCATACAAAAATTATGGCCAAATAAAATTTAATGAGCTAAGCAGAAGTAGTGATGCAACACATATGTGATTTCTATATCTGTTCGTTCAGTCATAGTGTCTGCTTTACTTCCAGATTCAACTTCTTTTAGCCATTCTTATTTCAAGTAGGTGATTGTGCGTGTAATGATATGTGAAATGCAATGATAAGTCAGTTACATTCAATGTAAAGCAATCAAGCAGACAACACAAATAGTAATTTTTATAGTGGTTCTGAAACCCTATCTCTACACCCACTCTTCTAAGAGCACAGACTCATTGTGCCTTAGGTTTCACTATATCCCATATAATAAAAATATAAAAGTATTCCCAATACTCTTCTAGATTCCAACTCAAGGGAGCATTAATAGTGTTCCCAACACTCTTCTGGATTCCAACTCCAGGGGGCATAAATAGTGTTCCCAACACTCTTCTAGATTCTAGCTCCAAGGGGCATAAACATGGTGCTCCCAGAACTCTTCTAGTTTTCATGAGCTTACTAGGAAATTCATCAGTTTTGAATATCACTAGCAAACTTGTGGGCTTTCCAAAGCTCACAAACAACTCATACAATGTGGTTTTCTTGAGCTTAGCATAAACTCACATAGCTAATTAACAAGACTTAGTTTATACGTCACTTTGCCTCTTTTACTAGGCTGATTTGTACATAGTTTAGGCACTTATAAAATGATATTTCATTGAAGCACATTAGATATCAATACTCTATATATATGATTTAAGATAGATCTTTTAGGCTCATTGTCTATCAGCGTAATGGAGATTCATTATCTGGAAGAAAGCATTGTCTAATTGATAGAGTTTACTTATTTAAGCTCTATTCTAATTTTTCTCTCAGCTTCCTGATAAGTGAATTATATTCACTGATATTGTATCTAAATTAGCTAACTTTTAATATATTCTTGAGTTTTTCTTGGTGGATCTATAGTTTATATGTTTACATCTGATCACAGGCACATGAATGCACAAAAGATGAAAAATGCACACAAAACATTAATGAAGAAAAGGAGCAAAGTGAACAAATTAGAATGGTGAATAAGTTATTTGAAAAGGGGAGAAATTGAAGTCCAACAACATGATGTCACAGCACCCTATTCTTGTGTCATGGCATTGAAGTTTAGAAGGCAACAACTTTGATGCCATAACATCCATAAAGGCACAAGAGAAGTCCCTCTTTCAAGCAACTTTGACACCACAACATCACTTTTTGGTGCCCATTCGGATCAAGGCAAAATACCAATGTCCATCACCTTGGATGCTGCAATATCCCTTTCTGATGCCATGACATCCACCCAAACTAAAGAAAAGTTGACTTTTCAGCAACTTTGATGCTACAACATTAATTTTTGGTATTGCGGCATCCACCCAGGTTCAAGGCAAAGTGCATTTCTAGTGATTTTGATGCTGCAACATCCATTTTTGATGCCGCGACACCAAAGCTTGAGGCAGGACTCCGAATTTTCTGAGATTGCCTGGAAATAATAACGAATTTTTTGGAATTGCTTGGAAAAATTGCAAAATGACAAATCTTCAAGAGAGGAAGTATAAAAACAAAGAGAAGTTGTCCTAGAGGACATCTTGGAGTGAATAGGGGAAGTTTTTGGGAGATTCTTGGAGAGGCTTTTGGAGAGGAAGAAGCTTTCAGCTGTAAACCCAGCCAAGCACCGCCGGGAAGAGTTTGCTATCACTTCAATCCTTGTTTCTTTAGTGTTTTCCATCTTAATCATATTTGTATCTTGGATTAAAGTTGGAATCCAAATTTTGACAATGATATATGAATGTTTTATGGATTCTCATTTCATTATGAGTAGCTAAACTTCTCCTTCTAGAGGAGATATGGATCTTGTGCTGACATTATGCTGTGATTAATGAGTTATATGATTGAAAGTTCTTGATGGTTTATTTGTGATGCTTTGCTTTTAATGCTTTTAGTTTATTATCCATTTATTAAATGAATACATATTTGAGATTTAACACTTTGGAGAGGTAATCTTGAATATGATCTAGGCATCATAAATTAGGACTCTAGATGACTCGGGAGAGCTTCTAGGTTCTATGAAATCATTCAAAAGAATCATAGAGTGTAATGCATTCTTTACATTCTAATTTTTATAGGGATATTGAAATTAGAATGTAAAGAGTAGATACTTAGCTTAGCAATCGGGAGAGGGAGTTGAGTGAATTAGCATTCTTGATTTATAAACCTATAGAATGATCAATGTATAATGAGTTAAGAGCACCAAGATAAAGCACAAGTGAAGTCGATCCTCTAGAGCTTCTTTATCTTGAAATCTTCCATTTGAAAGCCTATCTATTTATCCTTTTTAGTTAATTTCACATCACTTGATTCTTCAAAAAAAATCAGGATTATTCATTGCAATAGATAGTGATCAATTGGAATACAAAATCCCCATGGAGATGATACTTTCTTACTACTATACTATAAAACTTGATGCCATGCACTTGTGGTATAACTTGCAATGAAAACATTTTTAGCATCGTTGCTAGGGATTAGCATAGTTTAATTTGTCACTAATATTGCTACAAGATAGTTTTAATTTTAATTTTAATTTCTATTCTTTCATCTCTTCTGAATTTTTTGTTCTCTTATCTTTATTTGATCCAATTTATTTTGATTCTTTGATAGTGTAAGCAAGATCCAAGAGAACTTGATTTGACTTCATTTGATCTAGAGATCAAAAGAACACTTCGAGAAATCAAAAGGGCAAAGAGAGCTGAATCAAGCATAAGCGCAGAACCAAATCAACCAAGAGCAATCAAATACTACTTCAAACCGATGGTTAATGATAAATATTTTTGCATAGCTCGTCCAACAATCAATGCAAATAACTTTGAGCTAAAATTGACATTCATCAACATGGTGCAACAAATTCAGTTTGAAGGTTCATCAAGCGAAGATCCAAATGTTCACTTGGCAATGTTTAGAGAAATTAGTGACACTATGAAAATGAATGGTATTCCAGATGAAGCCATCAAACTGAGATTGTTCCCATTTTCATTGAGAGATAGAGTAAGAGGTTGGTTGCAAAGCTTACAACCAGGAAGCATCACCATGTGGGATGAGATGGTGGAAAAGTTCTTAGCAAAATTCTTCCTTCCTACAAAGACTGCTCAAATAAAAAATGAGATAGGATAATTAAAACAGATAGACTTTGAGCCACTCTATGAATGTTGGGAGAGGTTCAAGGACTTGATCAAAAGGTGTCCTCAACATGTTTTCCTAACTGGCTTCAAATTTAATTATTTTACAATGGATTGAATGGTTAAACAAGAACGATTATGGACCCTACTTCGGGAGGTTCACTTGTGGGAAAGAATGTAGATGATGCTTATGCCCTACTTGAAAATACACCATCAAATACTTTTCAATGGCCGAATGAACAAAACATGGTGAAGAAGGTAGTAGGTTGTTATGAGGTGGCCCAATCATAGGTCTGTTTTAGCAATAGCTAATTTCGCACCAAAGGGAGTATCTACCATAGGAGAATTATCTCATTCTTCTCTACAAATTGAAACATCCATGGCTATAGATCCAACCAGAGAAGAAGTGCAGTTTGTCAATAATAAGGTTACAATAATTTTTGAGGGAACAACATGCAGAACCCATATTCTCCTAGAAATTGAAGGAATCAAGATAATCTCCCTTATGGAAATGCAAGGAACAACTTGAACCATCCTCCCAGATTTTAGCCTCAACATCAATCACAATTAGTTGAAAAGAAGCCATCTTTGGAAGATCTCATGGCCACATTTATAAGTGAAAGTCGAGCTCAATTTTCCAGAAATGAAATAAGACTTGATAAGATAGAGACAATAATGAGAAACAACAATGCCTTTATCAAGTCTTTGGAGACTCAGATTGGACAGATAACAAGTTCTTCTAGTAGTGCAAGTAGGGGTAATTTTCCAAGTAATATGGAGAAGAACCCAAGGGAGCACTGCAATGCCATGAATCCAAGAAGCAAAAAAGAGTTAGGATCCCCAAAGAAGGAAAAAGAGACATAACAACATTCTAAAGTAGTAAAGTAAGATGCAGCAAAAGGAGAGAATGAAGGGCAGATAAAGATGGAGAAATCAAAAAAAGAAGATTGCAAGCCAGGGAGAATTACATTCTATGATAATCTTCCAATCCCAAAACCCCAACTTTCTTTTCCTCAAAGTTTTCAAAAGAGAAAAATTGAAAAGCAGTTTAGCAAATTTCTTAAAATCTTTTAGAAAATTCACATTAACACTCCTTTTGCTGATGCTTTGGAGTAGATGCCCAACTTGCCAAGTTCATGAAAGAAGTAATGTCAAAAAAGAGGAAGCTTGAAGGGTTTGAGATAGCGAAGCTAACTGAAGAATGTAGTGCCATATTGCAAAGAAAGCTTCGACAAAAACTGAAGGATCCAGGGAGTTTCACTATCCCTTGTGCCATAGGAAATTCTTCTTTCAAAAGGCGTTATGTGATTTTTAGTTTTCATAGGACAACATTATGGAAGTATTCATTGATGATTTTTAGTTTTCAATTCTACTTTTGATCAATGCTTGCATAACTTATCTCTTGTTTTGCAGAGATGTGAGGAGTCTAACTTGGTTCTTAATTAGAAAAAATGTCATTTCATGGTTAGGGAAGGCATTGTACTAGGGCACAAAATTTTAGCTTAAGGAATGGAAGTAGATCAAGCAAAGATTTTACCCATTGAACAACTCTCACCTCACTCCAACATAAAGGGAGTTTGTAGTTTTCTAGGCCATGTAGGCTTCTACAGAAGATTCCTAAAATATTTTCCAAAAATTTCTAAACCTTTATGTAATCTTCTTGAGAAATTCAATCCGTTTAATTTTGATGAATTGTCTTATAGGCATTCAATACATTGAAGGAGAAGTTGGTGTCAGCTCCGATTCCGGTAATGCCTCAATGGGACTGACCATTCGAGATAATGTGTGATGCTAGTGACAATGTAGTGGGCGTTGTACTTGGATAGAAGCAAGACAGAGTGATCAGAGCCATCTATTATGCAAGCCATACCTTGGACGAAGCACAATGAAATTACACTACAATTGAAAAGGAACTACTGGCTGTGGTATTTGCATTGGATAAATTTTGGTCATACGTCATTGGTTCCAAAGTCATCGTGCACATTGATCACACAACTCTCCAACACCTTTTCAGAAAGAAGGATGCAAAACCAATGTTGATTTAGTGGATTTTATTACTATAAGAATTTGATGCAGAGATCCAAGACAAGAAGGAAACCAAGAATGTAGTAGCCGATCATCTATCTAAGCTGGAACAACATCAAGAAGCTAACAAGTCTATACATGAGAAGTTTGCAGATGAGCAACTCTGTGTTGAGTGGAAAATGTCTGTGTTTTGCAGACTTTGTAAACTACATTGCATGTGGAGCCTTGCCTCTCAACATTTCATGGCAGCAAAAGAAGAAATTCCTGTAAGATGTTAAGGCCTATCTATGGGATGAGCCTTTGTTGTTCAGAATATGTGCTGATCAGATTATCCAAAGATGCATTTCAGAAGAAGAAATGCCAAAATGTTTGGAGACTTGTCATTCATCTCTGTATGGAGGCCATCACAGTGCTAATAAGACAATTGGAAAAATTCTCTAGTCGGGTTTCTATGGGCCCATACTCTTCAAAGATAGCTACAAGTTTGTTAAAACTTGTGATAGCTACCAATGAATGGGCACAATTTCAAGAAGGCAAGAATTACCACTGACAAATGTTCTTGAAATGTAAATTTTAATGTCTTGGGAATTGACTTTATAGGACCATTTCCGATGTCTTTTGGTTACTCATACATTCTAGTTGCAGTTGATTATGTTTCCAAGTGGGTGGAAGTGAGAGCCATAATAACCAATGATGATAAGTGGTGTTGAAGTTTTTGCAGAAGAACATCTTCATGAGGTTTGGACACCGTGAGCCATCATTAGTAATGAGGGATCACACTTTTGCAACAAATTATTCGACAATCTCCTCTCCAAATATGGTGGTAGACATAAGTAGCAGTTGCCTATCATCTACAAGCTAATGGACAAGCAGAGGTGTCAAACTAAGAGATTAAGAAGATTCTAAAGAAAACCATTAGCATCAATCCGGAAAAGATTGGTCTAGAAAGCTTGATGATGCATTACGGGCCTACAAAATAGCTTATAAGACACCAATTGGGATGTCTCCAAATAAATGGGTTTTTGGGAAGATATGTCATCTTCCAGTTGAGCTAGAACACAAAACATTTTGGGCTATGAAAAAGTTGAATCTGAATTTTGAAATCATAGCAAAGCAAAGGCTAGTCCAGCTCATTGAATTGGATGAATTTAGAAATGGAGCTTATGAGAATGCATGGATCTACAAAGACCAAACCAAGAAGTGGCATGACAAGCTCATTTTGTAGAGGAAATTCCAACCAGGCCAACAAGTTCTACTTTTCAACTCTTGACTCAAATTGTTCCCTGGAAAACTAAAGTCTGGGTGGTCTGAACCATTCACCATCGACAAGGCATTTCCTCATGGAGCAGTGGACCTAAGAACTCAAGATGGGTGAACATTTTGAGTGAATGGGCAAAGGGTCAAGCATTACTTTGAGCATGAGTAGGCAAGCCAGAGTGGAGATGTCACCCACTTAAAAGAAGAGCAATGAAGAGGAGTACAGTTAGGCTAAGACTATAAACCAAACGCTTCTTGGGAGGCAGCCCAAGTCTTTTAAGCTTTATTTTCTTTCAATTTCCTTGAGTTTGTTTAGATTGGTAATTTCCTTTAACAATTTAGCTTTAATTTCCTTTTTATAGTTACATTAAACTTATGTTGTTTATTTGAATAATTGTAGTGTTTGGCAAGTTAAGGCATTTCTTTAGTATCAAGATTTACCAAGAAGATATTAGATTTTCATACAAAAATAGCCATTATATGGAGAATAAGGAATTTGAATCACAAAGCTCAACTAGCAGATTGATGCCACAACATACAAAAAGGATGCTACGCATCCCAATTCATCACAACAACCTACTTGGATGCTGCGACATCAAAATAGGATGTTGCAGCACCACTTCATACATGGAGAATAAAAAGGAGGCAGCGTGGTTGATGCTTTGGCATCAAAACATCATGACACGGCAACATTTCAAACATGGGGAACATAATACAGTTGGTGAGTTTGATGCTATGGCATCAAGACATGATGCCGTAGCACCACTTCAAGTAGGCCGAGCAGAAGGAAGACAATGAGTGCGATGCTACGGAATCAAAAGATCATGCCGCGACATCAAAACATCATGTTGCGATAAAAATTCACACCTAAAAAAAGGATAGGCAAGTAGCGCAGTTGATGCTGCAGCATCAACAAAGTATGCTGTAGCACCATTTCAAGCATGAAGAGTAGAAGGCAAAACAACATATTATAATGCTGCGTCATCAAAACACGATGCCCGACACTTCCATTCATGCCCTCACACGTGCAAACCAATCGAATCTTAAAGCCATAATGCTTCAGTAGCAAGCCAATTCCCCCATTCATGTTTCATTTCCTCCTTCTCCCCTTCACAGCCTCAAGCCAAAAATGCACCTTTTTCATCCATTCCAAATCCTCCCAACTAAACCTAGCTTCCATTTCTTCTCTCCCCTTAAAAAACCCATTGCCATCACCACTATAAACCACACCTCTCCTTTTCTCTCAGAACTTACCTCACCATGACACCTCCATAGTAGCACCAATCTCCACTGATGAGCTCATAATAGACTATGTTTTATTACCTAAATTCACATATGTTTTGGATCCTCTTTTGATGTAAATGTATTGGATTCCAATAAATATGCTCTTAATTTGGTTATTGCTTGATAAGTAAATTCTATATTAATTTAGTATATTTATTTATAGATAATTAAGTGCAAACGGAAGAAATTCTGAAAGATATCAAGATGGAGAAAGGAGCAAGGAAATGGAGTTTGGATGATAAACAAGTAGATTAAAAATGAAGATTACAAGTTGAAGAAGCTGATTGTAAAAACAAAGCACTACTTTGATACAATTTTTAGTACCAATTGAGATGGATTCAGCTCAAGTGTTCAACATATAAGTTTTAACTCTCAAAGTTATATATCCAAAAAATTAAGAATTATAGTATTTTAATTTAAAACATGGAAGTTATGGCCAAAATACTACAACTATCTTAGACTTTAATTCTACTGATATAAATTTTGGATAACAAAAGGTGTCATTTTGAGGGCCCATGACTAATAGAAGATGGATGATTCAGACAAAGTAATCAACATGAAAGTTGTAGCCCTTGAAATTATCTGTCTAATACCAAATGAATCATGCAATTTTGACTTCTTAAGAGGAAGTGATGGTCAAAATAATGTGAGCATCTCCGGCCGGACAACAAGCCAGTGCCAGCGGTAGCCCTAATTTTGTGTATTTTATGCTAAGTGCATAGCTAGGGGTTTTTAAGGAGAAAATTTAGGATTTTTGAGAGAATTTTTCACTTTTATTTTATGGGTTTTTTTGGAGGCTCTTTTGGAGGCAAGGGAAAGGAGAATTTTGCAAGGGTGAAGATGTAACCCTTTTTTATACTCTTTGTTATGGATTGTTGGCTATTAATACTATATGATATTTTTCATTCATGATGTTGTTAGCAATAATTTAGCATCTTTTATTGCTTGATCACCAATATTATAAGTTAGGTTAATTATTAAAGCATGGTTAAGGTAGACACCATATGCTAAACCATGAGCTCCCTTGAATGAGAAGGATAGATGATTAAGGTATACACCATATGCTAAACCATACTATTTTGGTTCTTATATTCTTGAGTTTAATGGATTTTTACCTTAATTATGCTACACACCATAGGTAATTAGAATGAGTGAAAATACTTGATTTAAACCTACACACCTAATGGTAATAATCTTACTTTTGAAAGAATGAACCCAAGTGAGGCATTAAATCCAACATTCCATTAGCAAAGGGGTATCATCTAGTGGTGAAATCGGATCCCTAGACTTTTGCATCTTGCTAATCTTTCAGCATTATATTTAGCCATTGATTTAGTTTCATTCCATTAAGTTTATGAATTTTGAAATTACACCAATCATTACTCATATTCATATAGTTATAAATAAATTCTTTTAAGGTTAGGATAATTCAGTAATTAAAATTAATTAAGTCAGTTTCACCATTTTCTATGGCATTGACCCTTTCATTGCACACTATATTGCTATATGTCTATACACATATGAGGAATTATAATTTGAACTATCAAGTTTTTGGCACCGTTGCCGAGGAATGGTTCCAAATTGATTTGATTAATTTAGTTACAATTGTTTCTTTTTTCCTTATTATATGTTATTATATTCAGAATTTTTTTAATTATTTCTTTCTTTCTTTTTGCTGAGCTATGATTATAAGAAAGAAGAATAGAAGGAGAAGACATATGAACTATATGAGATGCTTGGAGCAAACTCACAATAGATGAGTGTCAGAGGTAAGTCTAGAGGAATGTAAGAATTGAATTCTACCACTGAGCTTTCTATGTAGATGTCGGAGCTTGCTGAGCAAATGAATATAATGTTCTCTATGGTGATGAACTAGAAACAACCAATTCCCACTAAGCTATGTTCTACTTGTGGTATTTCTGGTCATTCATACAATGCTTATCCTTTTAAGCAGACTTTTATAGAATTTTTAGGACAAGCCAATGATATGAATTTCTACAACCAACCACCCCTTAATGATCCATATCTTGGTTGGAGAAGTCATACCAATTTTGTATAGAAAAATGATCCAAATCAGGTCCAATCTGGAACATGTTTTCAATCAAAGAAACCTACTCTTGAAGAAACATTGCAAAATTTTATCCAGAAGTCATCCTGAGCAAGTGAAAGCAACACAACATTAGAAGGAGGTAAGCTGAACAAAGTTGTTGAGAAAACCTTGTGATGGCAATGACAAAATTCTGGCATTAGATGTTTTCTTATAAGAAAAAGCCAGTGAGATGATTGAAAATTCTGATGAAGGCTCAAAAAAGGAGGAGATGAAAGAAAAATCTGAATTGGAGCAATTGCCTCATTCTTTAAGGTATGTATCTGTAGGCAATGATTTATGCTTTCTAGTGATTATTTCTTCTTCTTTTATAGGTATGGAGGAGGACACGCTCATGCAATTTCAAGATCATGTTGTAAAGTTTGATATTGTCAAGGAGATGGAGCTATCCAATGAGAATAAGAATGACCTTAAGATGAATGGAGTGGATAGAATGATGAGGCAATTTCAAGAGAGCTCATAAACATAGTTGAAGGAGATGAATTAGAAGATACTGCATCATTAAACAATGTTTCGGGAGCACCAACACTTTCCAAGCCACTATCAATTTTCAAAGAACTAGAACACAGAAAAGCTAAATTCCATTTCAATGATGGAAGGCCATAATCGGGCACAAAGCGCTTCTTGGGAGGCAACCCAAGCTTTATGAACTTTCTTTATTTTCTTTGCATTTAGCTTAGTTGTTTCTTTATCTTCTTTACTTGTCTTCTTTACTTTTAAGGTAGATTTTTCTTAATTTTTGATTACTGTGTGTTTTGTAGAAGGAGGAAATATGGTTTTAGAGGATCGCATATGCTCTTCCAAGTGTTAAAATGATGCCATGCTAGCTCTAGAAGAAGAGAATGTGAATACTAAGTGCGTAGCTGGGGGTTTTTAAGGAGAAATGTTTAATGAAAGCATCGTTAAGGTAGACACCATATGCTAAACCATGAGCTCCCTTGAATGAGAAGGATAGATGGTTAAGATAGACACCATATGCTAAACCATACTATTTTGGTTCTTATGCTCTTGAGCTTAATGGGTTTTCACCTCAATTATGCAGCACATCATAGGTAATTAGAATGAGTGAAAATACTTGATTTAAACTTGCACACCTAATGATAATAATCTTACTTTTGAAAGAACGAACCCAATTGAGGCATTAAATTCAATATTCCATTAGCAAAGGGGTATCATCTAGTGGTGAAATCAAATCCCTAGACTTTTGCATCTTGCTAATCTCTCTGTATTATATTTAGCCATTGATTTACTTTCATTCCATTTAGTTTTTGAATTTTGAAATTACACCAATCATTACTCATATTCATATAGTTATAAATACATTCTTTTAAGGTTAGTATAGTTTGGTAACTCAAATTAATTAAGTTAGTTTGACCATTCTCCGTGGGATTGACCCTTGCATTGCACACTATATTGTTATATGTCCATACACTTGTGAGGAATTATAATTTGAACAATCATCCACCTCCTCTCCATCTTGTAAGCTTGAGAAAGCTACAGGCTTCAAGTAAGTTTGATTTCCACTCAAGAAGTCTCATTTCCTCCTTGTTTGCTTGCCCAAAGAAAGGAGACTTTGGCTCTTTGGTCATTGGTGGAGAAGAGAAGCTTGTGCATTTAGGGTATTTGATGAGATGCTTGGGAGAGGTATTGGCTCTTATGTGAGATGATCCTTATAGTTGTTGTGTAGAGTGTTTATGCTAGAAGACACTGAGGAGGTGTGCATTGTGAATTGGGGAAGCAAGTGTTGCATGTGACCAAGCTTGTTACCGCATCTCAACTATTTGACAAAAGTAATAAGTAAAAAAAGGACTTTTCTATGTGTGAATGTGGGGGATATTTCTACATTCCATTGCATTGTTTGTTTATGCCATCAAGGAATCAAAGGAGGACAGGTTGTGAAAACCCATTGGAGTGGTGCTTGTCCAAGTATTTATAGACATTATTCATTGAAGAGAGTCTTGTATGCTAACATGAATGCATGGTTTTGATGACAAACAAAACTTGATTAAAGATTATCTACTAATGGTTATTATCAAGTTTTTAACATGCAGAGTCAAGTTGTAGGCCTTAAAGAAAAATGAGCACAAAAAACATTTTCCATGGTGACAAGGCTTGAACAAGTAAAGAAGCAAAAGATGAAGTGTTGAAACAGATAAAGCATGAATAAAAAGGACTCGGCTGTTCCATTCATCTATCAAAATGGAAAAAATACATATGATGGATGCAAAATAATTTGTATATAATAGATTTTGTCTATTACAAGCAAGCCACAGTTATGCCAAAGGTCGTCTGATGAAAATAGACAAAGGTGGAAGAAGTGAAGACCTTTTTAGCAGAACAAAAGACTTTGTCTACCATCTATAGACAAAGTAGAGAAGTAAGAATCATATGAGAGAGCAGAAACTTTGTCTATCTCAAGTGAGCTAATGATCATCTGCTATTGACAAACAAAGCAGAAGAACCAAGGAGCAAAGCAAAAGATTCGTTAGTGATCATCTAGTGTTAACAGACAGAGGAGAAATATTTTATCAGATGAAGCCGTGAAGAAAACCCATTTGCAAAATCAATACTTCATCTGTTACTTACAATGGACAAACCCAACAGATGATGATCTAAAGCAACAAGATATTTAAGCCTCTATGATGCAACAGACAAAGAACTTGAATGGTGAAATTTGTTTGGAAGCAATAGAAAGAATGATTCGTCTATCACTTACGAAAGACAAAGATGAAGGAACTATGTCTTATTGACAATTGGACAGATACTTCGTCTATCATAAGTAAAAGATGAGCAATGGTCAAAATGAATTGTTGGTCTTCATCTAGCATTAACAACGATCTTTCTATATTTATGAAAGTCGCAGCCATTACAGTAATACCTCAACCAGAGCTCATTGAGAAACTAGAAAACATTTTCTCCAAGGTCGGTTCTGCAGATATTTCAGCATACGAGGAATAAGCAGAAGTCAGAGAATTCAAAATGCGTCAATTAGATTAACTTTTATCATTAATGGAGTTCACCTACCACTAACAATTATAATTCAAAGAAGCTATAAATGGAGCATCATTGGAGTAGAAGGAGCTAATGAAGAAAATTGAGAAAATCATTCAAATTTTCTTAAGAGCATTCACTGATCTGAGTTAAACCTTCTGCAATTCTTCAAGATTCAAGAGCCTTGCATCTAAACCTTCCTCAAATTTGTTTGAAGGCTCTCAACTACCTTTGGGAAGATCATTTACTTCTACATTCAACCTTCAAAAACCTTCCCCTATGCTTACTGAGAAATTTCTGTGCTTAAACTTTTGATATTCATTTCTTGTTCCTTGAGCTAGTGGTTGTGACTAGACTCAAGAGGAGCTAAGACTGTTTGAGTGTAGACAAGAGTTGTTTGTAAACACCCCCCAGAGCTAAAATATAGAAGAGTGCTAGGAGCACTGTGATTACGGCCCCCTAGAGCTCAAATCCAGATGAGTGTCAGAGATACTTGTTTACACCCCCTAGAGATGGAATCTAGAAGAGTGTCGGGGACACTATTGTATTTCTTCTATTGGGAATAATGGAACCCAAGACACTAAGACAAAAGTGTTCTTGGAAGAGTGGAGTAGAGTGTTTACTCAAAGCACTATAAATCACTATGGCTTATCTATTTTGTGGATTTAGTATTCGAGTGATTAATTGCTAGAGGGAAGAATAATCCTAAAGCGATTGAGAAATAATTTTTATGTACTCAATTCACCCCTCCCCTCTTGAGTTTTTGCCTAACCTTTGGGACTAATAAATGATATCAAAATAGACTACATAAACACTTGTAGTGATCAAATGGCAAACTAATTATCCTAATTACAAATATTTTTTGAGGGACAATCATCTTCCCAGCCACCCCTCTTTGATGGAACTAACTTCGCTTATTGAAAGTCAAGGATGAAACAATTTATTATAGCCAATGATATGGAATCTTGGAGGGCTATTAAAGTTGGAATCACTCTTCCCACTACTGAAGACAATGCATGGACAAAAGAGAAAGCCATCTCAGTCCAAAATAATACAAAGGCTATGAACTCTTTATTTTGTGGACTTTCTTCATTTGAGTTTGATAGAGTATCCTCTTACACTACTACAAATGATATATGAGATAAATTAGTATCTATTTATGAAGGTTCCTCACAAGTCAAGGGAATTAGAAGAAATATGCGGATAGGAGAAATAGAAAATATTAGGATGAAAGAAGGAGAAAGTATACCTGAAAATGCTCGATTTTCTAAGGTTATTAACGCCCTTAAAGGTTTGGAAAAAGAAGTTACAAATTTTAAATAGGTAATGAAGATACTAATAGCACTACCTGATTCATGGAACCCGAAGATCACAGTAATAGAGGAAATAAAGGATCTGAATACTCTTCTGGTGGATGATCTTATCAGTTCATTGATGCCACATAAGCTAATCAAGAACAAAAGAGAGGAGCCAACAAAGCTAAAGAAAAGTATTGCTCTAAAAGTGACCAAGGAGAGCAATAGTGATCCAACATCATAATTTGAAGATAATATGGCCATGTTGATCAAAAATTTCAAAAGGTTTGCAAGAAGCAGTAGAAGCAGTACCTCAAGGAGAAAGCCTAGACAACAAAAGAAAATGGCTAAAAGAAAGAAGGATCTCCCTACATGATATAGATGTGGAGGGATTGGACACATGTCACCTAAGGTCCCAATGAAGAAAAAGTAAATATTAACGAAAAGGATGATAGAAAAGAAAAGAAACACTTCAAGAAGTCTTCAAGAAACTAAGCCAGAGGAATGTACGTGAATGATGAAGACTCATCTGCAACAAGCTCCAGTGATAAAGATGACATTGAGGTTGGACATCTTGCAAGATGACACTTCATAAATTTTTCTTGGATAAAGAAACTAATGGAATATATTGTATCTAACAAAGTCCCAAATATTTGTTATTTCTATAATAAATTTAGACATAAGGTGTATGATTGTTATGCCAAAAAGATGCAAGCAAAAGGTGCTAAGATGAGATGGAAACACAAGGAATGAGCACATACTTATACTACACACATTTCCACTAACATCATTGGACCCAATACTTGGGTACTAACAAGGTAAGAAGAAAATAGATGAGCAAACACATGGACACAGACAAGACAATTTTTATAGTGATTCAAGACCCTGTCCCTACATCTACTCTTCCAAGAGCAGACACTCATTGTTCCTTGGTTCCACTATATCTTATATAATGGAAATACAATAGTGCTCCCAATACTCTTCTGATTTTCATGAGCTCACCAGGAAACTCACTAGTTTTGAAATCATCAGCAAACTTGTTGGTTTTCCAAAGCTCACCAACAACTCATATAATGTGGTTTTCTTGAGCTCACCATAAACTTACTGGTCTCAAATATTGACAGCAAACTTGTTGGTTTTTTAGAGCTCACTAATAACTCTCTGGTTTCAAGTTTACCAGAAAACTTATACACTTTTTTATAGTATTTCTCTCATGCATAGGGGAAGATTTAATCTCTCTTTTAGCTCTATATAATACAAAGGATCTTCCCATAATGTAAAGATAATGACCATAAGGATATGAAGGTTTAAGCTTAAGAATAGATAATTGAAGGTTTAAGCTCTTGGCCATGGGTGGAAGGATTTGCATAAGGTTAAGCTCATTTGAAATATCTTTCTTCACCACCTTTGAATCATCCCACCTTTTCTCCTTAAACATCTTCTTCATATTATCAACCATTGGAGAAGATGGGAACCATTGAATACAGAGACAAGACCAGAATTGAATGAATAAGACCATTTGATTTTTTTTCTATTGAAATGCATGCGTTTCTGGTTTATCTCGAGTTACTGCATCGTCATTCAGAGAGTAGGATAAGCTATGTTAAAAGGTCTTCCTTGTTTTGACTTTTCACAGCTTTGAAAACCTTGCAGTACCACTAATAGTCGAAAATGGTGACTCATATAAGTCTATACAATGTCGACTCAAGTGCAGATGCCATTTGTATGTTATTCACATAAATTGATTTTTCCTTTGATAAGTCATGACCTCTCTTTGTCAGCATTTGTCTACCATAAGTTGCAAATGAATTCTTCAAGGTTTGTCTATCAGTTGATCTTCCATAGAAGTGATTTGTCTATTGCAAGTATCAGACAAACTTTAAATGACACAGATGAAGTCAAATTGACTAAAAGATAAACTCTTCTTTGTTCTACCAAAATTCCTCTAGGAGATTTATTTGTTGATCAATCCTTCATATATGTGCTTTATCTATTATAAATAACAAACTAGCTCTAGGTGGCGCTGATGAAGTTAGGCTAATCGATTGACAAATTTCTCCTTCTATATGAACAGACGAAGTTAGATGTTTTTCCTTTGTTATTCATTTGTCTGTTGGAGGTAGCAGATGAAGTTTGCTTTGTCTTGCTCTAACAAATGAAGTATAGTATTCTTCTTTTGTTTCTCGTTGTCTGTTGGAGGTGGCAGACAAAGCTTGCTTTAACTTGCTCAAGCAGATGAAGTATAGTATTCGTTTGATGTAAGCGATAGACGAAGTGTTTTCTGATTTGTATTGGATGAAGTACCCTGAATGTTGCATAGGTTTGTTTGTTATTAGTTGTAGACAATAATGCCTTTGTCTATTGAAGCCCATTTCTATCCAAGCACCTCTTTGTCTATTCAACTTTTTCTATGCTCACTAAGCAGCTTCAACTTCGCCTTCTGCTTTAGCGGATGCTTTGTCAGTTGTGACAAACAACCTTTTGATTCATAAACAATGTGAAGTTCTTCAATTGTTTTGCACATTTCGAGCAACAAAAGGGGTTTGTTCTAGCAACTTCTTAGTTTTTTCATTCTTGGTTTATCTATCCTGGCCCTGTTGAGGTTGCACTCCCTTATTTTTCATGTTGCCTTTATGTCCTCAGACTAATCTGTTCTTCTAAGTTTATTGATGAAACAAAGTTTTCTCCTCTTTGTGCATTATTGTCTGGGCGGAAATTTCTTATTTTCTTCCTTTGTCTGAGTATTTGATGGAGCTTCTTGTTCTTTGTTTATCTTAGACAGCCTTTGTTTGGTTGATGTAGATAGTTCAAATTTCTCAAACAACTTTATGCTTCTTCGGCTATAGCTTCATCTTCAACTTCCTTGACTTGCAATTTTCGATTTGAAATTTTCTCTTCGAGATTGGCAAACGACACAAGCTAGTTGTAGTGCATCTTCAAACCGATGTTTTTCTTCTATTGCTTTTGTTTGTGTAAGCTTCTAAAGTAACCGTCTTTATTGCTTGTCTCCAAACCTTCTATTTTCTTCTTCTTCTTCCACGCTTTTCTTCAACGGATCCGCAGGAACAAGCGGAACCGCTGGAGCAAGCGGAACCGCTGGAGCATTAGTCCTCATCAGCAGCTCCGCATGAGCATTGGCAGCGTCCTCGTAAGCGGAACCGCTGTAGCGCCCTGACAAGCGGATCCGCCGAAACATCCTCGTCCGCAGGAGCCCCCGCGCTACGAGTCGTACGCCAGAAGACATGCTGAAGAGAAGGGCACCAGAGGAGACAGCAAGGCAAAGTCGCCAGCGCCAATGAGAAAGAACGCTGACT